>JALMQS010000853.1:3408717-3606772 GCA_024734495.1 Forficula auricularia | reverse complement strand
AGTAAGCACAGTCTAGTAGTAGCAAACACACTCTTCCAACACCACTCCAAGAAGGATCTACACTTGGAAAATGCCGTTAGACAAGGGAGATTTCAAATAGATTACATATTAGTCAGACAAAGATTCAGAAATCAATTAAAGGACTGCAAAAGTTATCCTGGGGCTGATATAGCTAGTGATCACAATCTAATTGCGATGAAATGCCAACTAAAATTTAAAAAACTAATAAAAAACGGGCGGTCGCGAAAAAAACTGGGATATATCTAAATTAAAAAATAAAAGCCAAAAAACTTCTTCGAAAACGTAATGAATAAGAAACTGGAAGAAAAAACACACACAAATAATAAAGAAGATGAAATCGAACAAGAATGGAATGACATGAAATCAAGCCTGACCGAAACAGCTAACGAAGTCCTTCAATCAAAGAAAAACGAAATTAAAAAGCCATGGGTAACAGACGAAATACGGCAACTGATTGACGAACGAAGACAATTTAAGAACAGAAAAGACGAAGAAGGGAAAGAAACATATAAAAAATTAAGATGGAAAGTTATAAGAGAATGTAGAAAAGCAAAAGAAAAAATGATTCAAGAAAAAATGTAAAGAAGTCAACGAAAATCTAGTATTGGGAAAAGTTGATGTAGCCTATAGGACAATAAAAAGAAATTTTCAAGAAGACAAGCCAAAAAGCAAGAACATAAGAGATAAAGGAGGCCACATTATTCTAAACGAAAACGAACAGGCAAATAGATGGAAGGAACACCTAGAAGAACTCTATGGAGAAGAAAAAACAATGAACCCAATAGAAGAAGAAGAATCTGTGGACGAAAACGAATTAGGAGACCCCATACTCAGGTCAGAATTCGAGACAGCTTTGAAGGAATTAAAAAATAATAGAGCACCCGGAATAGACAATATACAAGCTGAAATCCTAAAGAACTCTGGGGAAAAGGCACTTGACAAACTCTTTGAACTAATTAGCAAAATCTATAAATTGGGAATCATCCCAAAAGATTTCGAAAAAAACAAAATAGTCACACTTCCCAAAAAGACAGGCGCGGATAAATGTGAAAATTTCAGGACCATTAGCCTAACCTCACATGCCTCCAAAATCCTAACCAAAATAATCCAAAGAAGAATAGAACAAAGAGTTGAAGAAAATCTGGGGGAAGACCAGTTCGGCTTTAGAAGAAACAGAGGCACCCGAGAAGCAATTCTCTCTCTTAGACTAATAATAGAAAGGGCTTTTATCAGGGAAGAATCTGTCTACATCGGATTCATAGACCTAGAAAAAGCATTCGATAACGTCAATTGGGAAATTATGTTTAAAATATTAAAACAGGCGGGAATAAAATTCAGAGAGAGAAGACTAATCTACAATCTATATCAAAACCAGACGGCAATTATAAATATTGGTGATGAACAAAGAGAAGCCAAAATAAAAAAAGGTGTAAGACAAGGATGTGTGCTGTCACCCATGATTTTCAACTTATACATAGAAGAAGCGATTAAAGAATTCAAAGACAAAATTGATACAGGTATAGAAATCCAAGGTCAAAAGATCGCTATGTTAAGATTTGCCGATGACATTGCCCTTCTAGGAAGCAATAAAAAAGAATTAGAGGACGCCTTGAATGGAATTAACCAAATCCTAATAGAAGAAATCAAAATGAAAGTAAACAAGAATAAAACCAAGGTCCTAGTATGTACAAAAAAAGAACAAACGAGACAGGAATGCATCAAAATTAACCAAGAAAACCTAGAAGGAGTTAAGGAATTCCGCTACCTAGGAAGTAAAATAACATGGGATGGGAGGAGCAAAAACGAAATTAAATCAAGAATTGCCCAAGCAAAAATGGGGTTTAATTCAAAACAAAAACTACTATGCTCCTCCTCAATCAGCTTAGCAAACAGGAAGTTGCTATTGAAGACATATGTATGGAGCATAGCCATGTACGGGTGTGAAACCTGGACAATTGGAAAAGCGGAGAGAAAGAGATTGGAGGCTTTCGAAATGTGGTGCTACAGAAGAATGATGAATATCAAATGGATGGATAAAATCACAAATGAAGAAGTTCTTGGAAAAATCGGAGAAAGAAGAACCTTGTGGAAGAGTCTGAAGAAGAGAAGAGGTCAGATGATGGGGCACACACTGAGACATGGGGGACTGCTTAGGGATATCTTGGAGGGGGAGGTGGGAAAGAAAAGGGGAAGGGGAAGACCCAGATTAGAATATTTCAACCAAATAATTGGGGATATGGGATGCCAGACATTTAGAGAGGTTAAACAGCTGGCCGAGGACAGAGTCGAGTGGAGACGGATTGTTGCATCAAACCAGTCTTAGGACTGTATACTCAATGATGATAATGAACTCGACGGATCTTACTTAATACGTTTGGCGGGTAAACTCGCTTATAGTTACCCAGGTAACCACAATATCCTAAGAATATTCTAAGGATATTCTAAGGACATTTAAATCTTCTTAGAATATTCTGAGGATATTGTGTGTTACCTGGGTATAGTTTGTTTGGCACCGACTTCAAAAAGTGATTTCATGTTAATATTCCGTTATTTAGTTGTAACTAAATTAGATAATTATTTTATTTCTTTTAGTGCATTTTATTTTTATTTTTGAGTTTGTATTATTTTATTTGTTGCATTTCATTTTTTTTGAAGTCGGTTTTATTTTTTTTTCTATTCATTCATTATTTATCGTGTGATATCGGAATACAAACACTCACACAGACAGACTGTAAATAATCTTGGTTGAAATTGATTTTTCTCCCATTTAAGACAATTTTATACACACAATGAGGGGAAAAAAAAATAAAAAAAAAAAAAAAAACACCTATTGAGTGACTGCCATATACTGGCGTTTCGGCTGCTGCCTCCGGGCCTTTCGGGTCATTATATGTATTATTGGTTCATACCTTTCAGTTTGATTTAGTAAAAAAGTTATTATTATTTTGAATAATCTAAGTGTATAGCGAAAGAATTTCAAAATCAAATTAGTTACTATACATGTTTCAGGTATTTAGACCACTTGATTTCGTAGTCAGGTTGTTAATTTAATTTTACATTAAAATGGCGTCAACAAGGAGCGGTTGACCTAAAACCTAAATTTATTTTTGCTCCATTATTTATAAACATCCAAAAAACACTTGAAATTAAACTTATTTATATTACACTAGGTGATGCGACGCCCGCCTTGGCCTTTAATCCCCCTCAATCCCACCAACCCTATATATGGCCCCTGGACTCTCTCCTCTTCCCCCGCTCTCACCTCTGATCAACCTCCGAACCCTAGCAGCCCGGAAGAACGATTAATTTGTTTTCTATTGATAAAGGCACCTTCTATTGATAGTGTGAAAAAAATCAACTGGTGTGTTCACCACACAACTTTCACATTTTCATTTATTCGAAGTCAGCGCGAAACAGAACTTGACCTCGAAATACCCTTGAAATCTTGTTCTAGGTCGACAAACAATGGCGTAGTTTAGTTTCCCCCCTGATATAAATAAACTTATTTCAAACTTTTTTCATAGAATGTATTGTTTTTGAGTTATAAGACTGTCTCAAGATAAAAAACTCACCCGGTATATACAATTTTTGCTCGTTTAGTAAGAGTAGATAATTATTTTCTATATAATATTTAGTACCTGGCCAACAAGCGATGCTCGGCAAATTTTTGCTTCAGTTAATAGCTATATATTAATCCCCGAAACCCTCCCCCCTCGCCTCCCGGACCACCATCACTTCACCCCACCTCCTGTACCCTCACACCTCACCCCACACATACACCCCTACTCCGCCCCCGAAACCTCTTACCTCCCCCGGCCCCCCACCACTGAACCCCACCTGCTGCACCCCCACATCTACCCCCGCCCACTGCCACGCACCCGGTTTTTGCATTTTTAGCCTTCAGTGGCCCACAAACTATGTGTATATAGGTATATATAAATAAATACGGTATAATTTTTTTTTTTAATTAAATAACAATTTTTGAGTTCATCAATTAAATTGTAAAATTAATATTTGTGGGATATAAAACTCAATTTTTATTCAATTAAATTTTTTTTTTTATATAAATTTTATTAAACCAATTTTTTTACATGAATTAATGTATACATTGTATTTTAGCTTCGACTCCGGAGATTACTTCTCCACCATCGACTGTCCTTGACCATCTTTGTAGTCCTTGTTTTTAATAAGAGGAAAAAACTAATTAAATAAAAAAACCTCTTTTCCGATAATTATTCCAATTCCATATTGTCTATCCTTCGATTCATTCAATTAAATTTTATTAAACCAATTATTTTACAATTAATGTATACATTATATTTGAGCTTCGACTCCGGAGATTACTTCTCCACCATCGACTGTCCTTTATCATCTTTTTAGTCCTTATTTTTAATAAGAGGAGAAAACTAATTAAAGAAAAAACCTCTTTTCCGATAATTATTCCAATTCCATATTAATTCCTCTCCTTTATCTCATCCCAATCCCGATCCCCATTCAATTAATATTTTTTTTATATAAATTTTATTAAACCAATTATTTTACATGAATTAATGTATACATTGTATTTTAGCTTCGACTCCGGAGATTGCTTCTCCACCATCGACTGTCCTTGATCCATCTTTGTAGTCCTTATTTTTAATAAGAGGAGAAAATCTAATTAAAGAAAAAACCTCTTTTCCGATAATTATTCCAATTCCATATTAATTCCTCTCCTTATCTCATCCCAATCCCGATCCCCATTCAATTAAATTTTTTTATATAAATTTTATTAAACCAATTATTTTACATTAATTAATGTATACCTTGTATTTTAGCTTCGATTCCGGAGATTGCTTCTCCACCATCGAGTGTCCTTATTCATATTTAGTCCTTGTTTTTAATAAGAGGAAAAATCTAATTAGATAAAAAAACCTCTTTTCCGATAATTATTTCAATTCCATTATTCCCCAATCAAGTCGATTGGATCAGGACCTCCATCCATCATCCTTCCATCCAATATTCAATTAAATTTTAAAAAGAGAAACAAAGAGATTGTCTTCTGCTTGATGCAAATAAACATATACACATTTATATATCAAGATGATATATCTGTATATATAGTTGCTAGCTTTCCAGTGACGAAGGAACACCAAGTTTTCAGTATCCATATGATATTGACTCCATGAAAAACATTTATAATTGAAGAAAGACTGATGATGAAGACCAAGTCTTCGAAACTATAGTCTCAAACAAATAAATAATATATATATACAGATATATCATCTTGATATATATGTGTATATGTTTATTTGCATCAAGCAGAAGACAATCTCTTTGTTTCTCTTTGTGAATCAACAACTCTGCTACTCTCGGCAAAACAAAAACTTTTCAACTAAATTTTAAAACTTCTAATATATATAATAATTATTATAATGATCTTATTGTGGGATATAAAATTAAAAAACCAATTATTTATTAAAAAGAAATTGAATTAAAATGTAAATAAACATTTTTATCGAGACAACCACCTGTGAATAATTATTTCAATTAACAAAAAACCCATCAAAAACAACTTAGCCGAAGATTAGACCGTGACAGATCGAATGTCCAAAACAAAACACTCCTAACCAGTGAATTTCATACAAATCGTTAGAGCTGTTTTCGAGAACCCGACCGGATATATATATATATATATATAAACTTTGCTCGTTTAATATAATAAGATAATTAAACGATAAACAATTTTCAGAAATATTTGTATGGAAAGTTATTTTTCTATTAGAAAAAGAGAAGCCTCTGCTTCTGTGAAATACAAAATAATAAAAACATAAATGAAAAATAAAATAAATAAATAATGTTATATAATCTTCTAAACATGGATAAGGTGTCCGTCCAGACTTACTCATACTTTCAACATATCTTTGACTTCTATAATTCTAGGTCATATTTCTGATCATAAATTGAGCAAATCCCAAACTTACTTGCCCAATTTACTTAAATACTTTTCTTAAAAATTCATATATATATATATTTTTTTGCTTCATCAATTTCCACTTTAGGATTTTTTTTATTTATTCTATTTAGTCATATTTCCAGATTAACAAATTTAAGAATTATTTACGAAATATAAAAAAAGGTGGACTGACTATTTACTTAATAGTCTAAGACAGTGATTCTCAACCACTGTGCAGCGGAACTTTAGTGTGCCGCGAAATTCTTGAAGTGTGCCGCTACTGCTAGGCAATTGTCCCTCCCGAATTGAATTTTTTTTTTACATGTCTTTATAAATTGACACTACATTTAATCCAAATATTTATTTGATCATTTAAACTGAAGAAGTAGTAACATTTCACAGGATGCAGAATTTCCTATGATAATTTTATAGGTACATCAATCAATAAACCAAATAAAATTCAATTATTTTATTTTATTGTTAGTGTGCCGTCAAATTTTTAAATTATTAAAAGTGTGCCGTGACGAAAAAAAGGTTGAGAATCACTGGTCAGAGCTACTGACCATTTTGGAAGCTGATTTCAGAACCCAAATCTAGCCACATGGCAGAGTGTCAGCCAAGCTCGGAAAAACGCTGCCATATGTATATTTACACGAACCATTTCGACCCCCCATAACTCAAAAACTATTAAACTTACACACTTGAAAAATGCTCCATTTTTATTATAGTAATTCAATATTACTATCTACTGGATTGACATGAGAAATAAACTTTTTTAAACTCAAGAATTTCAACTAGTTCTATTAAGTAGAAAATAATCTCTTAAATCTGAGTATAATGATGTTTTAATATCATTATACTCAGATATTTTCATTGTTGTGACTTTTCGATTTAATAATTATGTATTTAATAATTAATTATTTAATCATTATTATTTGATAATTAAATTGAATAATTGTTAAAAATAATTATTAAGATTTTTTTTGAGATCTAATTTATTCATGTATTTGGTTTATTTGATGTCGTATAAAAAATAGTACTTATGAAAGTTTTTCAGTTTTTTTTGTAGATTAAGTTGATGTATAGAAAAATATAGGTTTCAATTTAAAAAACAGAACTTGATCTTAAGATACCCTTGAAAGCTTGTTCTAAGTCGACCCACAATATCGTAGATTAATTTCACCCTCGATATTAACAAACTTTTATTTGAAACTTTTTTATATAATTCACTGTTTTTGAGTTATAAGACTGTCTCAAGATAAAAAAAAAACGGTAAATACACGTTTATTAGGACAACTTCATTGATTTTTCCTTAACAAAGTTTTCAATCCGTCTTTGTTGTTCACGTTTTATATTTACTACCTGGCCACCGAGCGATGCTCGGCAACTTTTTGCTTCAGTTAATAGCTATATATTAATCCCGGAAACCCCCTTCGCCCCCGGACCCCCACCACTCCACCTCCTGCACCATCCCACCCCACCCCCCTACCCCCACCATCATCACCACTGCAACCCACCTCCTGCACCCCCACATCTACCCCCACCCAGCAAACTCACCCAGTTTTTGAATTTCTACCCTTCAGTCGTCCACAGATTGAATATGTGTATATAGGTATATAAAAAAATACGGTATAATTATTTTTTTTAATTAAATAACAATTTTTGAGTTCATCAATTAAATTGTCAAATTAATATTTGTGGGATTTAAAACTCGATTTTTAATCAATTAAATTGCCCAACTTTTAATATAAAATATAATAATAATTATAATGATCTTATTGTGGGATATAAAATTAAAAAACCAATTATTTATTAAAAGGAAATTGAATAAAAATGTAAATAAACATTTTTATCGAGACAACCACCTGTGTATAATTATTTCAATTAACAAATAACCCATCAAAAACAACTTAGCCGAAGATGAGACCGTGACAGATCGAATGTCCAACACAAAACCCTCCTAACCCGTGAATTTTATCCAAATCTTTAGAGCAGATATTTCAGTCAATTGTTTGTAAATTATTTTCCTTTCACGAAATGGTACAATATAATAAATCTATAAGTAAGAAAATTGTTTAAACTCTTAGGGCCGGTTGTATGTCGCAATGTAAATGCTTTTTACAACTAACAAAGGGTAGATGGTAAATGGAGGGACTGGGGTGGCCAATCAGATGACAGGCACTTTCAGTGATTAATAATTTCAGTTTCTGATTGGCCATCCCAGTCCCTCCATTTACCATCTACCCTTTGTTGGTTGTAAAAGGCATTTACTTTGCGACATACAACCGGCCCTAAGAGTAAAAATTGTTTTGGATAAATGGAAAGAAGCGGATATTCTAAGTGAAAGTCCTATGATACACCTAGCAGTTTATTTAAAAACTTTAAACATTAGTGTTTGATGGTAAAACAATTTGCACATTTGTATTCATGATCCGTATATGCGTTCGTTCGTTGACTTAGGTATTCTTAATCTAATAACTGAGTGAGTGAGATCTGTTGTGGTTAACTTTCCCTTTGCTCGACATACATTCTTTAATCCATTACAATAGAGAGGAGGTTCGTTTCATTATTTAATCACAACCCATTGTAAATTCAATCTAAATGCCAGCTGTAATGGCCAATATTCATTCAACAATTGATACTTAATTAAAAAAAAATAATACTATTGGTATTATAATATAAAAGTACTTGGAGCCACCGAGCGATGCTTGGTAACTTTTCCTTCAGTAAAAAATTATTAAATAATCTATATATTATATAAAATTAAGGTTTTGTCTGTACATTGCTCCAAATCACACCAAATTTTGGTTGCACACGTTTCAAGCAAAGTTATGAACGAAAACACCCTCAACAAAATTCCTGCCTGCCTGTATGTCTGTCTGTCTGTCTGTCTGTCTGTATGTATGTTTCCGGGGGTTCCGCTAAAAGTTGCTCACGATTCACGTAAAAACAGCTGAAGGAATTATTATGAAATTTCATATTTACATATGATGTCTTCTAACTTACGTTTTTAGCTATATAACGTTTTGATATTTTGACCCCAGAAGGGGGTTTGGGGGGGCGCACGAATGAAAATTATCAAATAACTCCTAAACTATTAACTCTACGGCAACTTTTATGATGAACAAAGTTGTAGGGGATATGATTTCGGACAACTTTTGTTTAAAAAAATTTCTTCTAAAAACCACCCAAAAGAGGGGAGGGGGTGAAAAAAATGTAATTTCTTGCCCTTGGAGCAAACTCAACCAAATTTTGTATGCGTAATCTGTGGGTCACTAGAAGGGTAGAAATGCAAAAACTTGGCCGGGGGTAAGGCGCAGGGGGGATGCAGGGTGGAGTGGAAGGTTTAGGTGAAGGTCCAGAGGCGTAGTGGGGTGGTGAGGGGTGGGTGGGGCGCAGGGTGAGTGGGGCTCGGAGTGGTGGTACAGGGGTGGAGGGGGCGGTGGTGGGGTCCGGGGGATGTTGGGGGTGGGGTGGTGATGGGTGGAGTAGGGGGTTCAGGTGAGGGTTCAGAGGCGTAGTGTGGTGGTGCGGGGGCTGGGGTGCATGGTGGTGGGGTGGGGGCGGTGGTTGGGCATGGGTACGGGGGGCGAGAGGTGATGGGTGGGGTTCAGGGAGTGGGTGTGGTGGGCAGTGTGATTCGTGAGTTGGGGGTCCAGGGGGCGTGGCCCCTGGCTAACAAGAGGGCCGCCGAAGGCGGGCCTTGCAGCTAGTAATAATAATAATATTTATTGAAGAAATTATTTTACATGAAAAATGTATACATTTTATTTGAGGTTTCGATTTCGGAGATTATTTCCGACACCATCGACTGGAAAAAATTATTAAAATTATCTAATTTTAATATTTGTTATAAAGTATTAGTGGGTTTTAAAAATTAAAAAAACCAATTAATAAATAAAAGATAATTGAAAAAAATGTAAACAAACTTTTTTACTGAGATTTTCATCTATCAATAATTAATTTAATTAAGAAAAGATCAATTAAGATGAAATTTGTCGAGGTCCAGACTTAACCAGATCGCTTTCTCATCCTCAAAACTTGTTAATAGATTTTGTTTCATCAAAATCGGTAGAGCCGTTTTCAAAATAGAACCAAGATACAAATATATTTACTCTTATTAAACGAGCAAAAAATTGTATATATATATATATATATATATATATATATATATATATATTTATTTATTTATTTATTTATATATATATATTTATTTATTTATATATATATTTATTTATTTATATATATATTTATTTATATCTTGGTTCTATTTTGACAACGATTCTACCGATTTTGATTAAATTCACGAGTTAGGGGGTTTTTGGAGTGACAATTCGATCTGTCACGGTCTCATCTTCGACAAAATTGTACAGTGGGCGAATATTATATATATTTGTATTTTTTTTTAATTTGAAAACGGCTCTCAAATAAAAATCGACATTTTTATCAAAATTATAAATTAAAAATAATATTAAAATAAAGCTTTTAACTGAAGGAAGAAGTTACTGAGCATCGCTCCAGGTACTATATATATATATATACAAAAAATAAATATATAAATAAATATATAAACAATTTTTGCTCGTTTAAGAAGAGTAGATATAATCTATACTGAAGTGCAAAAATCGATCCATCAATAAAAACTTTATTAAATAGTAAATCATTTTTAATTTTTTTACAAATAATCATTCCTTATTGAAATTATTGCTTAATGCACGTGTAATTGCCACTTGTTGTTGACTTAGCCCTTGATTAAGGTAGTTGTTCCGCCAAATGCGTTTTCGTAGGATTTTTCTGAAATTTAGATATATTATTATTGAAATACTTGTACATCGATTGGTGGCAAAACGAAATTGATGAACAATACAGTTCCGGAGATATTTAATTTCAAAAATCGATTTTTTCGGGCTCTTTAGCATTGCACTATACGGGATATCGGAAAGTTTACATACATATTTAATTATAATTAAGAAAACCTTCTTACAATTTTTATAAAAAACTAAACCAACATTAAACAATGACCAATACATATTTTAAGACAAGTTCATTCATAGTTACAACACAGTTTCTGAGATAATAAGGAATAAATAATGAAAAATGTATATAAAAAAATTCTCACTAAAAACATTTTGGCAACAGCGCATTTATTAAACCAGCGAAAGAGGGAGCAGAAAGTAGAAAGCGCGCGTGCGCTAGATTTTTTCAAAATTATAATTTTCATAAGATGTAAAAAAATAACAAAACGATATTTTTAGAAATTTTTGAAAATATTATTATTTTTATTATTATTAGTTCACTCTTTAAAGTATATAAGTTTAATTTTTTTTTCTGGATAAGGGTATGGCTAATCATTTTTTAACCGACTTCAAAAAAAGGAGGAGGTTCTCTATTCGATTGAATTTTTTTTTTTTTTTTTTTTTTTTTTTTTTGTGCCTATGTTACCTCATATCTCCGCCAATTGTCAACCGATTTTGAAAATTTTTTTTGCATTGGGTCCAGTCTAGCTTCCGATTGGTCCCATTTTTTTTTCGATTTTTTTTCATAGGTATTAGACCTTTTTTATTAGGTTTGTTTAGGTTTGTTTAGACCTAACCTCTTTGTTTATGAACCGATTTCGATGGTTCTTTTTTTATCCGAAAGGGGGTGTCTTAGGGATGGTGTCATATTAATTTGGTCAAGTTCTGATGATATGATCACTATTAATAACATCACTAAAAAGAGAAAAATAAAATTTTTTAAGAAAAAATAAAAACCGACTTCAAAAAATTAAATACAACAAATAAAATCCACTAAAAGGTATAAAATAATTATTAACTTATTTAGTTACAACTAAACGACGAAATATTAACACGAAATTACTTTTTGAATTCGGTCCCAAACAAACTATACCTATAAGCGAGCATATCCTCCAAACGTACTAAGTAAGATCCGTCGAGTGCGATTCATAAAAGGTATATGTTTGGCACCGACTTCAAAAAGTAATTTCGTGTTAATGTTTCGTCGTTTAGTTGTAACTAAATAAGATAATAATTATTTTATACCTTTTAGTGTATTTTTATATTTGTTGCACTTAATTTTTTGAAGTCGGTTTTTATTTTTTTCTTAAAATTTTTTATTACTTTACCATACAGGGTGTATGGTCAAGTATTGTGATCGTGCATGAAATAAGCGCTTTTTTCTTCTTTTTTTCGAAATAATAATTGTTTTCTCAAAATGTCTGCTAGTCTGTTAGTTAGTCTGTGCGTTACCAAATTTTTGTGGACGAGCTAGCTCAAAAACTAGTGTGAATATCGAAACCAAATTTCACACGTAGTTTTGGTCCATTGACATTAAGAGCTGGTTAGATTTTCATCAACAATATTTTTTAATAAAATATCTTTCTGACAGTGACAACAGGTAGGTTATTCGCCAACTCGCCCACTTCAATTATTCGGGTACATTAGCACTCTTAGTACACATTTTTTTTCGTTTTTTTCTCTCATTCATTACCGCAACAGCTTTTAATCGTTTATTTAGAACTTTTTGATTAATAAATCGACCTTTAAAATGTATTTTATCATTCATTTTATCTGTCATTTTAATGTCATGTATAAAAATATTCAATCTCTTTCAATGTTGCCAAATTTCTCAAACGAGCACGGGATTGGCTAGATTTGGTACAAAAACAGCAAAAAGTGTTGGCCTTATGAACTATGAATCCTTATTGACTGTTCTATATACTTGAGCATTAACTTTTTGCTGGTATTGTCGCGAAACAACTACCTTAATTAGCCACACACAATTTAAACTGCTTGAACTTCAGAAATATATTCATTTTGTATATTTTATCTTTCTATTAATGATGTTTTAATTCAAAATTATTCATTTTATTGATATTTCAAATGGAATTTGATCTTTTATTAAAACTTTATTTAAATGTAAATTGATATTGAAAAAGTATGATAATTTGCAATTGTATCTTTTAATTTAATTTCAGTTATTTTTTTTTATAAAATTAAAAAATTATCAACAAAATTTATTGAATATGCTAGTTTAAGAGTTAATAGAACAAATTATATGAATATTTGTTAAAATTTTAAAAATAATTTGCTATTTAATAAAGGTTTTATTGGTGGATCAAATTTTTTGCACCCTAGTATATATATATATATATATATAAAATTAAGGTTTTGTCTGTACATTGGTCCAAATCGCGCCAAATTTTGGTTGCACACGTTTCAAGCAAAGTTATGAACGAAAACACCCTCAACAAAATTCCTGTCTGTATGTCTGTCTGTCTGTTTCAGTGGTTTCCGCGAAAAGTTGCTCACGATTCACGTCAAAACGGCTCAAGGGATTATTATGAAATTTCATATTTGTATCAGGTGTCTTCTAACTAACGTTTTTAGCTATATAACGTTTTGATATTTTAACCCCAGAAGGGGGTTTGGGGGGAGGGGGCGCACGAATGAAAATTATCAAATAACTCCTAAACTATTAACTCTACGGCAACTTTTATGATGAACAAAGTTGTATGGGGTGTGATTTTTGACAACTTTTGTTTATAAAAATTCCCCCAAAAAACCACCCAAAAAAGGGGGGAGGGTGAAAAATATGTAAATTCTTGCCCTTAGATCAAACTCAACCAAATTTTGTATACATAATCTGTGGGCCTCTAGGGAGCTAGAAATAAAAAAACTAACCACCCAAAATGGGGGGGAGGGGTGAAAAAATGAAAATTATTTCTCTTGGCCCAAACTCAACCAAATTTTGGATACCTAATCTGTGGGCCTCTAGAGAGCTAGAAATGCAAAAACTAACCACTTAAAAAGGGGGGGGGATCATAAAATGAAAATTCTTGCCTTTTTGAGCAAACTCAACCAAATTTTGTATACATAATCTGTGGGATTCTAGAGAGCTAGAAATGCAAAAACTAACCACCTAAAATGGGGGGGGTCAAAAAATGAAAATTCTTGCTCTTGGACCAAACTCAATCAAATTTTGTTTACATAATCTATGGGTCACTAGAAGGCTAGAAATGCAAAAACTAACCACTTAAAAAGGGGGGGGGATCATAAAATGAAAATTCTTGCCTTTTTGAGCAAACTCAACCAAATTTTGTATACATAATCTGTGGGATTCTAGAGAGCTAGAAATGCAAAAACTAACCACCTAAAATGGGGGGGGGGTCAAAAAATGAAAATTCTTGCTCTTGGACCAAACTCAACCAAATTTTGTTTACATAATCTATGGGTCACTAGAAGGCTAGAAATGCAAAAACTGGGTGCGGGGGTGGAGTGGGGGTGGGTTAGGGCATGGGATGCTCGGAGTGGAATGGCGGTGGAGTGAGGGAGTATGGCGGAGTAGGGGGGGGGCAAGGTTGGTGGATGGGGGGTTTAGGTGAGGGTCCAGTGGCGTAGTGGGGTAGTACGGGGTGGGGGTCCGAGGTGGGGGGTGCATGTTAGAGTGTTGAAGTGGTGGTGTGGGGGGGGGGGTTGGGGTGCTGGGTGGGTTTCGTGGAGTGTGGTGGGTTGGAGTGGGGGTGAGGTTGGGGTTCGTGGGTTGGGGGCTCGAGGTGGGTGGGGTGAGGGTTGGGGTGGTTGTGTGGGGGCGGGGGTTGGGGTGCTGGGTGGTTTTCGGGGAGTGTGGTGGGTTGGAGTGGGGGGTGAGGTTTGGGTTCTGTGGTAAGGGGGCGGGGGTTGGGCACGGGTTCATGCTGCGGGGGTACGGGTGCTGGATGGGTCGGGGGGAGTGTAGTGTGAGGGTGGGATTTGTGGGATGGGGGTCCAGGGGGCCGCCGAAGGCGGGCCTTGCAGCTAGTTTTGATATAAGATAATAAGATTCTACCTACTGTAATCTTTATATTTAAAAAATTATATAAAGAGTAAAAATGTATAGAATAATTTAAGGAATCGTAGGGAGTTGGACATGACTCTAAATTAAATACAAAGTTTTTTTATTTAAATAAGGAAAACGTTTCGTTGCTGGTTCGCAACTTCTTCAGTTGCTGAAATAGCGAAACAAAGCTGATCTTTTTATTAATCAATTATTTCATTTTTACAAAAGTACAATGATAAGTAAGGTTAGTTTAAAATAGGTAAAGAAAAAATATTTAAAAAAAGCGAATTGTTTGTCAGATTCATGGGTTGACCGAAGGGGCTCGTTGGTTGCTAGTTTAAATATTAAATAAGCTGACGTGTTCTGATGTGGCTATCCACTTGACTTTACCATACAACCTGGCCCCTCACTTATATTTAATAATTAATCAAATTATTTATAACCATGTAGGGGAGGGAGTTTTTTCATATTTAGATTACTTTGGGCTCACTGATTATGTATACAAAATTTGGTTGAGTTTGGTACAAGAGCCTAGATTTTCATTACTTGAACCTACCCCCCCCCCCCCCCTTAGTTTTGGGTTGATGCACCAAAATCTAATCAGCTCTTAATCTCAATGAACCAAAACTACGTGTCAAATTTAGTTTCTATATTCACACTAGTTTTTGAGCTAGCTCGTCAACAAAAATTTGATAACGCACAGACTAACAGACATTTTGACAAAACAATTATTATCTCGAAAAATATAATTTTTTCGATGTTCACTTAGGTATTAGGGCTTTTTTGTAGAGCGAAATCCCATGGTTTCGCTCAATTTTTTTAATCAAAATAGTTTCAGCTATTTTTGAGATATTTCGAAAAAAAAGAAGGAAAAAAACCACTTTTTTCATGCACGATTACAATACTTGACCATAAACTTCTCACTAAATATTTTGCTTTGTGGATTGACCCCCGATCCAGAGAAGAATAGAACAAAGAGTTGAAGAAAATCTGGGGGAAGACCAGTTCGGCTTTAGAAGAAACAGAGGCACCCGAGAAGCAATTCTCTCTCTTAGACTAATAATAGAAAGGGCTTTTATCAGGGAAGAATCTGTCTACATCGGATTCATAGACCTAGAAAAAGCATTCGATAATGTCAATTGGGAAATTATGTTTAAAATATTAAAACAGGCGGGAATAAAATTCAGAGAGAGAAGACTAATCTACAATCTATATCAAAACCAGACGGCAATTATAAATATTGGTGATGAACACAGAGAAGCCAAAATAAAAAAAGGTGTAAGACAAGGATGTGTGCTGTCACCCATGATTTTCAACTTATACATAGAAGAAGCGATTAAAGAATTCAAAGACAAAATTGATACAGGTATAGAAATCCAAGGTCAAAAGATCGCTATGTTAAGATTTGCCGATGACATTGCCCTTCTAGGAAGCAATAAAAAAAGAATTAGAGGACGCCTTGAATGGAATTAACCAAATCCTAATAGAAGAAATCAAAATGAAAATAAACAAGAATAAAACCAAGGTCCTAGTATGTACAAAAAAAGAACAAACGAGACAGGAATGCATCAAAATTAACCAAGAAAACCTAGAAGGAGTTAAGGAATTCTGCTACCTAGGAAGTAAAATAACATGGGATGGGAGGAGCAAAAACGAAATTAAATCAAGAATTGCCCAAGCAAAAATGGGGTTTAATACAAAACAAAAACTACTATGCTCCTCCTCAATCAGCTTAGCAAACAGGAAGTTGCTATTGAAGACATATGTATGGAGCATAGCCATGTACGGGTGTGAAACCTGGACAATTAGAGAAGAGGAGAGAAAGAGATTAGAGGCTTTCGAAATGTGGTGCTACAGAAGAATGATGAATATCAAATGGATGGATAAAATTACAAATGAAGAAGTTCTTGGAAGAATCGGAGAAAGAAGAACCTTGTGGAAGAGTCTGAAGAAGAGAAGAGGTCAGATGATGGGGCACACACTGAGACATGGGGGACTGCTTAGGGATATCTTGGAGGGGGAGGTGGGAAAGAAAAGGGGAAGGGGAAGAACCAGATTAGAATATTTCAACCAAATAATTGGGGATATGGGATGCCAGACATTTAGAGAGGTTAAACAGCTGGCGGGGGACAGAGTCGAGTGGAGACGGATTGTTGCATCAAACCATTCTTAGGACTGTATACTCAATGATGATGAAAAAAAGAAATTTGATATCTTAAATAAAAATTTCTGTATTACTTAAATCAATAATCAAAGATTAAAAAGTATTCAATAATAATTTCTTGGTGCGTCATTGTCTTTGTTTATCCAGTTAATGATATGTAATCAATGGAGTTGAATTACTAATCCCAAGGATATTTAAGTTCAAGTTTAAAGCAAGCACTCATCTAAGCTACCAAACGATTTCTATACTAATAATAATTTTAAAAAGGTTATTTGCACAGAATAGAAGAAGAGCTGTTTAAGTTATATATTAAAATTT
This sequence comes from Forficula auricularia, assembly GCA_024734495.1. Classification (NCBI taxonomy): domain Eukaryota; kingdom Metazoa; phylum Arthropoda; class Insecta; order Dermaptera; family Forficulidae; genus Forficula; species Forficula auricularia. The sequence continues at coordinate 3,589,520 of JALMQS010000853.1, read as the reverse complement.
ATTCCAGAGTATATTTTCAAAGGCTTAGTCTTCATCTACAGTTTATTAAAAATATTTCAACGTATCTTATACAGGGTGTCTTACTATTCCTATTTGCTTGTATACCGGGTGGGTTTTTTATCTAGAGACAGTCTTATAACTCAAAAACAGTGCATTATATGAAAAAAAGTTTCAAATAAAAGTTTATTTATATCAGGGGGGAAATTAAACTACGCTATTGTTTGTCGATGTGGAACAGGCTTTCAAAGGTATTTCGAGGTCAAGTTCTGTTTTTTAAACAGAAAGGTATATATTTCTGTACATATTCTGAATCTATAAAATAAACTGAACAACTTTTATAAAAACTATTTTTTATACGTCATCAAATAAAAAAATTATTAAATCAATTAGATCTCAAAAAAATTATAATAATTATTTTTAACAATTATTCAACTTAATTATCAAATAAATAATTATTAAATAGAAAAGTCACAACAATGAAAATAAGTGTTTATAATTACCTATATTAAAACTTCATTATACGTAGTTACACAGATTTAAGAGATTATTTCCTACTTAATAGAACTACTTGAAATTCTTGAGTTTAAAAAGTTTATTTCTCGTGTCAATCCAGTATATAGTTATATTGGATTAACATAATAAAAATGGAGCATTTTTTTGTTGAAGACAGAATTGAAATGGTTTTAAATTATGGTGAATGTGGAAGAAGTGTTATGGGGCGGCTTTTGAAATGGATGCCGAGCGTATTCCTAATATGAATACACCCTCACAAGCTTCATTTTATTGTGTTGTAAAATCTGTTAAAAAAAACAGGAAATGTAAAGGTTACGAAGAAACTGGAACAGGCCGAAATAACGATATTGGAACTGAAATTCATCCAGAAGACTTGCAATACACTCTGGAATGTCTCAGAACAGTGTCGGAAAATTATTAAATTATTTATTTAATAATTAATTATTTGATCATTATTATTTGATAATTAAGTTGAATGATTGTTAAAAATAATTATTAAGAATTTTTTTTGAGATCATATTGATTCATGTATTTTGTTTATTTGATATCGTATAAAAAATAGTTCTTATGAAAGTTGTTCAGTTTTTTTGTGTAGATTAAGTAGACGGATAGAAAAATATAGGGTTCCATTTAAAAAACAGAACTAGACATTGAAATACCCTTGAAAGCTTGTTCTACGTCAACAAACAATAGGGTAGTTTAGTTTCCTCTCGATATAAATAAACTTTTATTTGAAACTTTTTTCCATATAATGCACTGTTTTTGAATTATAAGACTGTCTCAAGATAAAAAACTCACCCTGTATATTAACTAATTATTTCATTCTAATTAGGTTTCCATGACAACAACAATGTATTTATTATTAAATCTTTGGGTTTATTTTCTATATCAATAATAATAAATACATTGTTGTTGTCATGGCAACCTAATTAGAAGACAGGACAGACAAACAGACAGACATGAATTTTGTTGAAGGTGATTTCTTTAATAACTTTGTTTGAAATGTGTGCATCCAAAATTTGAGGCGATGTGGACTAATGTACAGACAAAACCTTAATTTTATATACTTACTAGCTGCAATGCCCACCTTCTGTGGGCCTCTTGCTAGCCAAGGGGTTCGCCCCCTGGACCCCCATAACTTGAACACTCCCTCTCCTCCATCTACAACCATGGGGATCCCACCGACTCTCTCCCCAACCCCGGAACGTCTGCCGCACTTCTGATCACCCTTCACACTAGTAAACCTACACCCTGGACCCCCCACGCCCTGAACCCCAACCTTTCCCCTGGATACCAACCTCCACCCTTGCCCCTCACCTCTCAACCCCTGGGGGACATAGAAACATAGGATGATACAGAGACAGGCACACATGCCTTTTAGTAGTATGTGATATAGGTAGAGATACAGCGCCTCTAGTACCCCTGTACCCCCACATCCCTGACACCCCACGGCCTGGACCCCACCTTCAAACCCCCTACCCCTGGACCCCAACCCCCATCCCCTGGGGAACGGACAAACATATATATATACCGGCACAAATGCCCTTTAGTAGCCCCCTGGATATAGGTACATACACAGAAAGAAATGTCCTTTAGGACCTGCCAACCCCACCCCTGGATCCCCCTGGAACCCACCTCCCACCCCCGGGGGGGTCGGACATAGGTACATACAGAGGCAGGCACAAATGCCCTTTAGTAGTATGTGATATAGATACATATATTCAGTATTATTGCTAAGAATTTCTGATAAAAATATGAAAAATACAAATTCGCAAATATAATAGATGATTATTTAAAAAAAAAAGTGAAACCAGGGACCAGTTTCAAGGGAAGAAGATTCTCAAACAGGTTCTGTAGATCAAGGTTTAAGAAAGTAAAAGTAAAACGGATACATATGAGCAAATAAAGTTGAACACTCCTGACCGACCTTGACTTATGTAATAATTTTTGGTAAAATGAAATGTTCCATTCAATGTACCAATGTAATCGATGAAGACAAATTCCATTGCAATTTCTATTTGAGGAAGCCCTTGTATAGAGAGAAGTCACCCAGCAAGAGACACTTGTTCAAGTGGTTTCTGTTCTCAAATGTCGTAACTTTGCCGAGAGAGCTAGAATATATATTGGTCAAACGCAAGTTTCGTCAGTCAGGACTTGGTGGTCGGTCGGTCGGCTACATATACACAGAATCCACTTCTCTTGGCTGTTTGCATTCCATTTGGAATCCATTTGTTAATATTTATAAGCAAATAATTCCCAAAGGCTTTTAATATATTGAGCAGCCGGCGTTGGTATACTTTTTAAATCTGGGTCATTTCACACTGTGTAGTTATGTCACTCTCGATTATTCCAAGACAAGGTCAACCACAGTGATGTTTAGGAAATACAATTTACTTCCTTTTTAATGAATCTACTCTTATTAAACTAGCAAAAGTTGTTTATTTATTTATATATTTGTATCTTAATTCTATTAACAAGTATTGAGGTGAGAAAACGATCTGGCTAGGTCTGGACCTCGACAAATTTCATCTTAATTGATCTTTTCTTAATTAGTATAATTATTGATAGATGAAAATCTCAATAAAAAAGTTTGTTTATATTTTTTTCAATTATCTTTTATTTTTAATTGGTTTTTTAATTTTAAACCCCACTAATAGGTTATAGCAAATATTGTTATATATTAGAATTTGCCAATTTAATTGATTAAAATTCCTCTTATTAAAAAACACTTACTAAAAATATTATCGCAAGCTAGAGGATCAAGTACAGTCGATGGTGGGGGAAATAATCTCCGAAATCGAAGCCTCAAATACAATATATACATTATTTCATGTAAAAAATTGCTTCAATAAAATTATTATTTATTTAATTGATGTAAAAAATTCGATAAATTGTTATTTAATTTAAAAAAATAATTATACGGAATTTATTTATATTTCTATATAACTACACATAATCTGTGGACCACTAGAAAGCTAGAAATGAAAGAACTGGGTGCTGGGTGGGGATGGATGTGGGGAGTGCAGGAGGTGGGGGATCCGGGGGGTGAGGTGCGGGGTTGGGGTGGAGCTGGGGGGTGGGTATATGGGGCGTTTGGTTACCGTGCATCGCTCGGTGGCTCCAGGTACTTAATTATAAAATTAGCGAAACGTTTACCTAATAATAATCAATTTTTAACCGACTTCAAAAAAGGAGGTTCACAATTCGACTAAATTTTATTTTTTGTGTGTCTATGTTACCTGATATCTTCGCCAATTGTCAACCGATTTTGATGATTTTTTTTTGCATTGTGTTCAGTCTAGTTTCCGATTAATAAAAATATAAATTTTATTGGTATTTGACATTTTTGGTTATGTTTGTTCAAGCATATCTTATTTGTTTATGAACCGATTTTAATGATTCTTTCTGCGTTTGGATCACTATAGCTCCAAGATGGTCAAGATACCTAACTATTTATTTATTTTATGTATGTTCATCGAGAACTTTATGCCACGTGGACCGATTTCGATGATTCTTTTTTTATTGGAAAGAGGGTATCTTAGAGATGGTATGATATTAATTTGGTCAAGTTCTGATGATATGATCAATGATTAAATAACGTAAATCTCCAATTCTTATGAGCAAATAATCGAAATTATAATAAATAAAATCTTTAATAAAAAAAAAAAACAATCTTATAACGTTCATTTAAAATCCGCAAAAGTTTCGAGAGAATTTCTCTATTTATGAATTGGATTTTATTATCAATTTCTAATTCATTCGCCCGACACTTTCTCTTACGAGATGCATGCAAGGTATTATCTTAAGTCACTATTAATAACATCACTAAAAAGAGAAAAATAAAAATAATTTTTGCGAAATTGGGAGATTTGGTCAAAAAATGAAAATCTAGGCTCCTAAGACCAAACTCAACCAAATTCTGTATACATAATCAGTGGGCCCTTTCTATAACTTCAAAAACTAACCGCCCATTAGTCTTCTGGAAGACCAGTGATTATGTATATAAAATTTTTTGACCCCCCCCCCTAAATGATTATAAATGATGTTATTAAATATTAAATATAAGAGAGGGGCCAGACGTATGGTAAAATCATGTTGATGGCCACATCAATTTATTATTATTATTTTTCCTTCCGCTAATTTTGTCCATGAGTATATAAATATTGAAATGCGATCACGCCGTCATCTAAGCGGATTATAATAATAATAAATGAAAAAGATGATGATGATGAAAATGCAATGTCTCAATCACAAAAATTATCCAAATAACAAAACAATCCTAACAAGATATAAAACTAATTGGTTTTTATTTTATCTTTTCTAGTTTCGGCGGAACGTTTCAGACTGCACAAGGCCCAACAATGACATATACCTTCTTCGATGGCTTAGAGGTAATAATCCTATACTACTAAAGGGCATTTGTGCCTGTGTCTGTATGTCCGCCCCCCCTGAAATAATCAATACTAAATAACCAGTGATTCTCAACCATTTTTAAACTTTAGTGTGCCGCGAGATTCTTGAAGTGTGACGCCACTGCTAGGCAGTGGTCCCTCCCAAATTGAAAATTATTATTAGTTGAATAAAAGATTTCACTGTCGATGGTAACAGAATTGTTTTTATTTTAGGTTAAAAATAAAATGAGAGAGTCTTCTGTTTTTTAAATAAAATAATTTTTAATTATTTCTAGAGACTATGTTTCGAAGGCCAATGCCAATGCCTTCATCATCAGTCTATCACAAATATTTCAAATTAGTTACAAATTAAGATTTATACATTGAAAATTTTGAAAAATATATAAAATTTACTATTGATATTTGCTTCCATGTTGAATTATTTGTGATTTGATGATGAAGGCAATGCCTTCGAAACTATAGTCTCTAGAAATAATTAAAAACTATTTTATTTAAAAAACAGAAGACTCTCTCATTTTATTTTTAACCTAAAATGAAAATTATTATTTTTTTACATGTCTTTATAAATTGACACTACATTTGATCAAAATATTTATTTGATCATTTGAACTGAAGAGGTAGTAACATTTTAAAGGATGCAGAATGTTTATTTTTATTTATTTTATTTATTAATGATGTTATGTACATAGGTCAGAGTAGACCCTTATAGTGTACAATCAAAAAAAAAAAAGAAACTCACAAATATAGACATTAACAATATAAAGAAAAATAAAATATAAATTAGATACAAAAATACAAAAAACAGAACAAAACAAAAAAATACAAAATATGTATTACAAAATATAAATTACACAATATAAAATATAAGTTAGAGGCTATAGCATTAGCATGATAAAGCTTCAGTGAGTCCACGCAAAAAGCGGGACGAGGATGGTTGTCTTAGGGCAGAGGGCATTGAGTTCCACAGTCGTGGGGCTGTGATCTCAAATGACCTCGATCTGAGGGCAGTCTGGTGTCGCCGGCATACCAGGGCTCTTGATCTTATTGAAAGACCAGGGGTAAGTAGTTCCGCCAGGTAGGAAGGAGACCCCGATATAAGGACCCTATGGACAAACCTCAGGTACCTAACCTTTAGATAGTTAGGAAGGCTGAAGTCTAATACCTCTACTACCCTCTCAGAAACATGATACATATGGCCCAGGTCGTAAATGTATCTTATGCACGAATTAAATGACACCAATAACCTGTGGAGAGAAACACTGTCGAGGCCGTAGTAGACGACCTCTCCATTCAAGAAGTGGGGTAATAATAAGACGAGACCAAGTTTACGGCGCAGTCAGACAGGTGTTGCGTGGGCCATTTTTCGGAGAGGATACAACGAACCGTATACTCTTTTACAGATCAGACCAACATGGTCACTCTAGAGTTAATGACTATGCCAAGATCTCTGACATGTTCAAATGTCCTATGATAATTTTATAGGTACATCAATCAATAAACCAAATAAAATTAAAATAATTTAATTTATTGTTAGTGTGCCGTCAAATTATTAAAAGTGTACCGTGACGAAAAAAAGGTTGAGAATCACTGTCCTAAACTATTAACTCTACGTCAAATTCAATATACCATATATAAAAATTTTTTTATAATTTTTCTAACTGATATAACAAAGAATAATTGACCTATCAATGAGAAGTGTTTTGACCGCGCTTTATTTGAAAAAGATATTTTATCACGAGACTATTGCGGATTATGCTATTAAAGTCAGTGGAGTCTTAAATCTGGACCAAGAGAGAAAAAAAGATGTGATCCACTTAGCTACAATCCAACGTCATTTTGCGTATAGCCCGCTAGACATTCGGATGGATCAAATTCCCTACAGTTGATTCGCTATTGAATCAAATGTAGAAAACATTCAGTTAATATACCATATAGTTGTAGAGCAGCGCTTTTTAAACTTTTATCATTCTTTTCGTTATCGAGATTTTTTCGCGACCCCAGATATTAAATTTAAAGTAAGATGTAATATTGGGAAAAGTTGATGTAGCCTATAGAGCAATAAAAAGAAATTTTCAAGAAGACAAGCCAAAAAGCAAGAACATAAGAGATAAAGGAGGCCACATTATTCTAAACGAAAACGAACAGGCAAATAGATGGAAGGAACACCTAGAAGAACTCTATGGAGAAGAAAAAACAATGAACCCAATAGAAGAAGAAGAATCTGTGGACGAAAACGAATTAGGAGACCCCATACTCAGGTCAGAATTCGAGACAGCTTTGAAGGAACTAAAAAATAATAGAGCACCCGGAATAGACAATATACAAGCTGAAATCCTAAAGAACTCTGGGGAAAAGGCACTTGACAAACTCTTTGAACTAATTAGCAAAATCTATAAATTGGGAATCATCCCAAAAGATTTCCAAAAAAACAAAATAGTCACACTTCCCAAAAAGACAGGCGCGGATAAATGTGAAAATTTCAGGACCATTAGCCTAACCTCACATGCCTCCAAAATCCTAACCAAAATAATCCAGAGAAGAATAGAACAAAGAGTTGAAGAAAATCTGGGGGAAGACCAGTTCGGCTTTAGAAGAAACAGAGGCACCCGAGAAGCAATTCTCTCTCTTAGACTAATAATAGAAAGGGCTTTTATCAGGGAAGAATCTGTCTACATCGGATTCATAGACCTAGAAAAAGCATTCGATAATGTCAATTGGGAAATTATGTTTAAAATATTAAAACAGGCGGGAATAAAATTCAGAGAGAGAAGACTAATCTACAATCTATATCAAAACCAGACGGCAATTATAAATATTGGTGATGAACACAGAGAAGCCAAAATAAAAAAGGTGTAAGACAAGGATGTGTGCTGTCACCCATGATTTTCAACTTATACATAGAAGAAGCGATTAAAGAATTCAAAGACAAAATTGATACAGGTATAGAAATCCAAGGTCAAAAGATCGCTATGTTAAGATTTGCCGATGACATTGCCCTTCTAGGAAGCAATAAAAAAGAATTAGAGGACGCCTTGAATGGAATTAACCAAATCCTAATAGAAGAAATCAAAATGAAAATAAACAAGAATAAAACCAAGGTCCTAGTATGTACAAAAAAAGAACAAACGAGACAGGAATGCATCAAAATTAACCAAGAAAACCTAGAAGGAGTTAAGGAATTCCGCTACCTAGGAAGTAAAATAACATGGGATGGGAGGAGCAAAAACGAAATTAAATCAAGAATTGCCCAAGCAAAAATGGGGTTTAATTCAAAACAAAAACTACTATGCTCCTCCTCAATCAGCTTAGCAAACAGGAAGTTGCTATTGAAGACATATGTATGGAGCATAGCCATGTACGGGTGTGAAACCTGGACAATTGGAAAAGCGAGAGAGAAAGAGATTGGAGGCTTTCGAAATGTGGTGCTACAGAAGAATGATGAATATCAAATGGATGGATAAAATTACAAATGAAGAAGTTCTTGGAAGAATCGGAGAAAGAAGAACCTTGTGGAAGAGTCTGAAGAAGAGAAGAGGTCAGATGATGGGGCACACACTGAGACATGGGGGACTGCTTAGGGATATCTTGGAGGGGGAGGTGGGAAAGAAAAGGGGAAGGGGAAGAACCAGATTAGAATATTTCAACCAAATAATTGGGGATATGGGATGCCAGACATTTAGAGAGGTTAAACAGCTGGCGGAGGACAGAGTCGAGTGGAGACGGATTGTTGCATCAAACCAGTCTTAGGACTGTATACTCAATGATGATGATGTAATAACAAATATTTTCCTAAAGATTTTTGTAAAAAATACACATATGAAAAGAAGTACACTACGGTCCAAAAATTCGACCCACTAATAAAAACTTGATTAAATAGCAAATTATTTTTAAAATTTTTACAAATATTCATATAATTTCTTCTATTAACTCTTAAACTAACATATTCAATAAATATTGTTGATAATTTTTGAATTTTATAAAAAAAAATAAGTAAAATTAAATTAAAAGATACAATTACAAATTATCATACTTTCTCAATATCACTTTACATTTAAATAAAGTTTTAATAAAAGATCAAATTCCATTTGAAATATCAATAAAATGAATAATTTTGAATTAATGAATCATTGATAGAAAGATAAAATATACAAAATGGATATTTCTGAAGTTCAAGCAGTTCAAATTGTGTGCCTAATTAATCAAGGGCTAAGTCAATGACAAGTGGCAAGTACACTTGCAATAAGCAATAATTTCAATAATGTATGGTTACTTGTAAAAAAAAAATTAAAAATGATTTACTATTTAATAAAGTTTTTATTTGTGGCTTGATTTTTTTGCACTTCAGTGTAGTTTTAGGATTTGTTTCAAGTACATATTCAAAAATTAATTAAAGAAAAGGACGTTTTAATGAGACGGGTGTGTTTGTTATTTTGCTTCATAACAAATTAAATCTTGGTGAAATATTTGACACTGCATGAAGCATCTTCAACGATTTTCAGCGTTGAACGATACATATTTGGATTAATAAGCGTTAAAGCTGAAAAAGTCGTTTCACATAAGTACCATATGTGCTTCGGAAAGGCAGAAGAACATTTAATGCTATTTTATAAATTTAGGGAAATCCAGTTCTAACTACGATCGAGAATTCAATCAAATATTTTTGTAGAAACTCAATTTTTAATTTTGAGTCCCTCGATAGCTCAGCGAATTTCTTTTGATCTTTATATAGGAGAGCTGATTAATTTCATAAATTATGTCAATCAAACATGGTTTGCAGAAAATATAATATATTACAATATATTAAAGATAAATAAATTATTACGACTGTTTCTTTTAAATTCATTGAATTAAAATTTTTGCGACCCCATACTATATATATTTGTCTAGACTAATTTGTAACAACGCTTAGAGAAATTTCTCTAAAAAAATTACCCTCTTGCCTAGAATCGAACCGACGAACTCTTGAACTAAGGGCATGACTCTTAGCCATTAGACCAATGTAACATTAATATTTATATCTTGATTTCTGTTACTAAAACTATATATTTTTGATTTAGACTTTGTGTCGAGATAATATTGTATTCATTTGAACTCGAATGAAAATGAAAAAAACACCAATAGATTTTAAATTAAGAAACATTAAATATATATTAATTAACGAGGCAAATTTGAAATATAATTGTCAGCTCGGATTTTAAACTGATGGCTCCAATCGATTTTCATTAACCAGGCAAATTTGAAATATAATTCTAATTTGGACTCGAATTTTGAAATGAAAGACTCCAATTCATTTTAAATTAAGAAACATTAAATATATTGATAATTGTTCCTCCTCCCCCCTCGAAACTCAAAAATTAAAGAGGCGAAACTTTTAAGAGACGATGTATTTTCGGTAGTTTACGGGTATACATTTGGAGTGTGGTTTTTTAAGAGGAATAAAATTTTTGGACCGAGACGCTGCCCGCCAGGGCACCAGCCCGGAGGGCACGCACGAAAAGCTCGTGTATAATATTGTTACTGCCATTGAGAGAGGGGAATACCACGTTGTATTTCCTTCACTGATGACCTTTCAAAACCCTAAAGAAGAAGAAAAGAAACCTCCGAAACGTCGGCTTTGAATAAAAATATAGATAATTTTCTCTCTTTTGTGAACCTTGGACTCTCTCATCAAAATCCATTCAATTTAATTATATGTTTTATGAAATTTCACCTATTAATATATTTTTTTTTTTCAGCCAGACATTTCAAACTTGAAGAAGCTGAAAAAATGCTTAGAGCAGTAAGTATTAATAATAATTATGCTTTTTATTGTTAGGATAAATAAACTGAATTTGATTCTTTCCAGTAATTTATTTTGTTTTTCAAATGGTTATTCCAAATATTTCGAGAGCGTTCTCAGCATCTCTATAAAATAGATCTAGTGCCAAAAATAGGCAACAATTTGTCTTTCCTCTTCAATAACAAAGACAAAATAGAAAAAAATCAATCAATGTAATGTAGTTTATAAAATATCTTGCATTGATTGTAATAAAATTTATATAGGCACAACAGGTAGACCTATGGAAAAAAGATTATATGAACACAAAAGATCTGTGCTTAAAAAAGAGAACAACAACCAAACAGCATTGGCAACAACATGCGCGGACTGATGGTCATAATTTTGATTTTGAAAATTTTAATATAATTGACTATGAAAAAAATAAAACAAAACGTTTTTTCAAGGAATCGTGTTTCATCCAACAAAGCCTAAAAAAGACAGTAAATTACAAGGTAGACACGGGCTTTTTAATGAGGGAATACAAAATTTTAATTGAAATGACAAATAAATAAACATTTATGCTTTTTTATTAATTAATTGCGCGTGCCAGAAAGCGTAGACAATTTTGTGGTCGTTGACCTTCGCTCGACTGGTCATTAACAGTAATTAGTTAGTTAAATTTAAACCAGCTCTGGTAGCTGACCATTTTTCGATTTTTAAATTTCATTGGACTTTATTATAAGGAGATGTAAATAATTGTATATTCGTATGTTGTCTCACTTTAAATTTGTATATATATGTATGTGTGTGTTGTAGTTATCGAGCTTTTTATCAACTGTTCTGTACAAACTGATGGACTCGGCACATTGGTGGGGAGTGGGTGAGTACTTTTTGACACCTGTAATTATAACAACTCACTGACTTGCCTATTGTGTGATCCCACAGTTTCCACTGAGGAAGAGATGCTGAGAACGCTCTCGAAATATTTTTTTTTTAATGATATTGATGTGAGAAGGAGATACACCAGAAGGTGGATCCCCTAAAGGCCTGTATGGGCTGGCCCCTCCATCGTGAAAAAGAACAGAGCAGAAGGAAAAGAAGCCGGGATCACGAGCCAATCTCAGAAACTTAGATACAATTCAATATCCAATTTACTGAGGTTTTAGGGGCTTCGAGCAGTGGTAAATTCTCCGCGCGATAAATTCGGTTAAATTTATCTCCCACTTAATTTTTATTACCAGACCCTATACTTACAGAAAAATGTCTGGGTATAGCCGGGAATCGAACCCGAGACCTCCGGGTTGCCAGTCAGTTACTCTGACCATTAGACCACGGAGGCGGACAACCATTTGGAATAACCATTTGAAAAACAAGATAAATTGCTGGAAAGAAGCAAATTCAGTTTATTTATCCTAACAATAAAAAATTAATATATCCAGTACACACCAAGCCAGCAAAATTCTTATAAATAATTATTTTGATTAAAGTTAAGTCCATCGATTAAATTATTATAGTTGTTATAGAGAAATAAGGACTATATTTTTTATGCAGATAATTTATATTTTATTGGCAACGTTTCGTCAACTTTGTTGACTTCTTCAGGGTTCAAATAGTTAACTTCCTTGCATATTTGTTATTTTTATAATTACTCTGTCTTAGTAAACATATCAAGGCAAGTCAACATCAATTATGATGTTGGTTTGCCTTGATATCTTATCTTATTATATTAAACGAGCAATTCTTTTATATATATATATATGTTCAGTGAGTCTTCCGCGGATAGGTTCTATGTCATTAGAGGATTTTCGGGTTTCTCCGCGTGGGTTTGAGAGTTTTACTCGACGTTTCGGCTCTCCTTTTGGAGCCATTTTCAAGAGAGGGGTGGGTGGTCTACGTGGTCTTAACCTTCTAGTCCAAGTTTCGTTTTCCGAGTGAATTTCTTCAGTCGGAAGGTTGGGTAGATTTGGATATTTAGGAAGTTTTGGGTGTTTTGTGGTTGAAAATGTCTTGAAAATGGCTCCAAAAGGAGAGTGGAAACGTCGAGTAAAACTCTCAAAACCACGCGGAGGAACCCGAAAAACCTCTAATGACATATATATATATAATTTCGTTTATTCTTCAGGTAAATAAAATTTGAGTTTCATCTATAAAGAGAATTTATTAGTTATTTATGACATTATATTACATTATTTACATTATATACAATTTTACCTATAAAGAGAAATCGAAATTTTATGTCCTTTATCTCTTGTAGTAATTTAGATATTATTTAGATTCAATATAGTAATTTAGATATAATAAATAAATTAACAATATAAACAATTATAATAATATATTTATCATTCATCTTGTATTGTCAAACTGTTGTCTTCCTATTGGTCGGCGTTGTGGCAGGGGATTTCAATCTGTTGTTGTGGCTGCGTTGTGGCGCGGATTTCAATCTTACATATATTTTATATATATATACCAATCGGGTTCTCGAAAACGGCTCTAACGATTTGGATGAAATTCACGGATTAGGAGGGATTTGTGTTGGCGATTCGATCTGTCAAGGTCTCATCTTCGGCTAAGTTGTTTTTGATGGGTTTTTTTATTAATTGCAATAATTATTCACAGGTAGTTGTCTCGATAAAAATGTATATTTACAAATTCAATTTCCTTTTAATAAATAATTGGTTTTTTAATTTTAAATTCCACTAATAGATCATTACAAATATTATTATATATATATATTAAAAATTATGCAATTTAATTGATGGATTGATTGATTCATTGTATTGGGACGAATAATGGAATTGGAATAATTATCGGAAAAGAGGTTTTTTTCTTTAATTAGTTTTTTCCTCTTATTAAAAATAAGGACTAAAAAGATGATCAAGGACACTCGATGGTGGAGAAGTAATCTCCGGAGTCGAAGCTAAAATACAATGAATACATTAATTCATGTAAAATAATTGGTTTAATAAAATTTAAAAAAAGAATTTAATTGATTAAAAATCGAGTTTTAAATCCTACAAACATATTTTTTTCTATATTAGAATTTGGCAATTTAATTGATGAACTCAAAAATTCTTATTTAATTAAGAAAATTTATTATACGGTATTTATTTATATATCTATCTATATATACACATAATCTGTGGGCCACTACAAGGAATGAAATGCAAAAACTGGGTGAAGGGCAGAATTGGGCTGTGGTGGAGGGGTGCAGGAGGTGTGGTGAAGTGGTGGGGGTCGAGGGGATTAATATATAGCTTTTAATTGAAGCAAAAAATTACCGAGCATCGCTCGGTGGCCAGGTACTGTTTACTAAGAAAGAATAATTATAAAAATGCCAAATATGCAGGGAAGTTAACTATTTGAGCCCTGAAGAAGTCAACAAAGTTGACGAGGCGTTGCCAATAAAATATAAATTATCTGCATAAAAAAATATAGTCCTTATTTCTCTATAACAACTTTAATAATAATTGATATGCCTTAAACATAAGAAAAATATTGAATTTAATTTTATTAAAAAGTCTTTATTCTTTTTATTTTAAAATATAATAATTTATTACAGTCATTGGAATGGCGAATAAAATGGGATCTGGACAATTTGAAAAACTGGACCCCACCAGAAGTGCTGGAACAATATTATCCCGTTACACGAATTGGATTTGATAAACAAGGATCTCCAGGTACTTAAATAATATTTATCTGACACTTCATAATATAATTCTGTTAGTTCGAAACTCTTAGTAGATTCATGGGCCTTAATCCTTTAATTTGATTAAATTTTATCTTTGTTTAACAATTTACTTTACAAAAATTGCAACAAATCAGCAAAGGGAAAAATAAATAGTGAAATTTTGTGATTTGTATAAAATATTTTAGCCATGGGGGTTCATTTCCTCCCCCCCCTGATTCATCATCATTGAGTATACAGTCCTAAGACTGGTTTGATGCAACAATCCGTCTCCACTCGACTCTGTCCCCCGCCAGCTGTTTGACCTCTCTAAATGTCTGGCATCCCATATCCCCAATTATTTGGTTGAAATATTCTAATCTGGGTCTTCCCCTTCCCCTTTTCTTTCCCACCTCCCCCTCCAAGATATCCCTAAGCAGTCCCCCATGTCTCAGTGTGTGCCCCATCATCTGACCTCTTCTCTTCTTCAGACTCTTCCACAAGGTTCTTCTTTCTCCGATTCTTCCAAGAACTTCTTCATTTGTAATTTTATCCATCCATTTGATATTCATCATTCTTCTGTAGCACCACATTTCGAAAGCCTCTAATCTCTTTCTCTCCGCTTTTCTAATTGTCCAGGTTTCACACCCGTACATGGCTATGCTCCATACATATGTCTTCAATAGCAACTTCCTGTTTGCTAAGCTGATTGAGGAGGAGCATAGTAGTTTTTGTTTTGAATTAAACCCCATTTTTGCTTGGGCAATTCTCGATTTAATTTCGTTTTCGCTCCTCCCATCCCATGTTATTTTACTTCCTAGGTAGCGGAATTCCTTAACTCCTTCTAGGTTTTCTTGGTTAATTTTGATGCATTCCTGTCTCGTTTGTTCTTTTTTTGTACATACTAGGACCTTGGTTTTATTCTTGTTTATTTTCATTTTGATTTCTTCTATTAGGATTTGGTTAATTCCATTCAGGGCGTCCTCTAATTCTTTTTTATTGCTTCCTAGAAGGGCAATGTCATCGGCAAATCTTAACATAGCGATCTTTTGACCTTGGATTTCTATACCTGTATCAATTTTGTCTTTGAATTCTTTAATCGCTTCTTCTATGTATAAGTTGAAAATCATGGGTGACAGCACACATCCTTGTCTTACACCTTTTTTTATTTTGGCTTCTCTTTGCTCATCTCCAATATTTATAATTGCCGTCTGGTTTTGATATAGATTGTAGATTAGTCTTCTCTCCTGAATTTTATTCCCGCCTGTTTTAATATTTTAAACATAATTTCCCAATTGACGTTATCGAATGCTTTTTCTAGGTCTATGAATCCGATGTAGACAGATTCTTCCCTGATAAAAGCCCTTTCTATTATTAGTCTAAGAGAGAGAATTGCTTCTCGGGTGCCTCTGTTTCTTCTAAAGCCGAACTGGTCTTCCCCCAGATTTTCTTCAACTCTTTGTTCTATTCTTCTTTGGATTATTTTGGTTAGGATTTTGGAGGCATGTGAGGTTAGGCTAATGGTCCTGAAATTTTCACATTTATCCGCGCCTGTCTTTTGGGAAGTGTGACTATTTTGTTTTTTTCGAAATCTTTTGGGATGATTCCCAATTTATAGATTTTGCTAATTAGTTCAAAAAGTTTGTCACGTGCCTTTTCTCCAGAGTTCTTTAGGATTTCAGCTTGTATATTGTCTATTCCGGGTGCTCTATTATTTTTTAGTTCCTTCAAAGCTGTCTCGAATTCTGACCTGAGTATGGGGTCTCCTAATTCGTTTTCGTCCACAGATTCTTCTTCTTCTATTGGGTTCATTGTTTTTTCTTCTCCATAGAGTTCTTCTAGGTGTTCCTTCCATCTATTTGCCTGTTCGTTTTCGTTTAGAATAATGTGGCCTCCTTTATCTCTTATGTTCTTGCTTTTTGGCTTGTCTTCTTGAAAATTTCTTTTTATTGCCCTATAGGCTACATCAACTTTTCCCAATACTAGATTTTCGTTGACTTCTTTACATTTTTCTTGAATCATTTTTTCTTTTGCTTTTCTACATTCTCTTATAACTTTCCATCTTAATTTTTTATATGTTTCTTTCCCTTCTTCGTCTTTTTCTGTTCTTAAATTTTGTTCGTTCGTCAATCAGTTGCAGTATTTCGTCTGTTACCCATGGCTTTTTAATTTCGTTTTTCTTTGATTGAAGGACTTCGTTGGCTGTTTCGGTCAGGCTTGATTTCATGTCATTCCATTCTTGTTCGATTTCTTCTTCTTTATTATTTGTGAGTGTTTTTTCTTCCAGTCTCTTATTCATTACGTTTTCGAAGAGTTTTTGGGTTTCCTTATTTTTTAATTTAGATATATCCCAGTTTTTTCGCGACCCCCCTTTTTTATTAGTTTTTTAAATTTTAGTTGGCATTTCATCGCAATTAAATTGTGATCACTAGATATATCAGCCTCAGGATAGCTTTTGCAGTCCTTTACTTGATTTCTGAATCTTTGTTTGACTAATATGTAATCTATTTGAAATCTCGCCTTGTCTTTAGGCATTTTCCACGTGTAGATCCTTCTTGGATGGTGTTGGAAGAGTGTGTTTGCTACTACTAGACTGTGCTTACTGCAAAATTCAATTAATCTTTCGCCCCTTTCATTCCTATTTCCTAGACCGTGTTCGCCCACCACATTTCCTTCTTTGCCTTTTCCTACTCTTGCATTCCAATCCCCCATAATTATTAAATTTTCATCCCCTTTAACGCGCTTCATCAAGTTTTCAATTTGTTCGTACATTTCTTCTATATCTTGGTCCTCATATGATGTAGTAGGCATGTATACCTGGATTATCACAGTATCTTTCGGTTTCGAATCCACTGTGATCATAATAATCCTTTCGCTTACCTGTAGATAATTCTTTACCCTTTGCCCTATTTTTTTATTCATAATAATGCCCACTCCTGCCATCCCATTCTTCCTCCCCGTGTGAATGATTCTATGGCTGTTTTCGAACCAAAAATCTCCCTCTTCTGGATATCTCATTTCACTAATCCCAATAATGTCCAATTTGTGTCTATCCATTTCCCGCTTTAAATTCACTAGTTTATCTACTCTCCTTTGGATTAGTTAAAACTAAAAAAGCTATTTTATACGCTAGAATGTTTAATTTATTTATTTTATTTCAGTGGCGATAATGCCTTTCGCTGGACTTGATATGTATGGAATGATGCATTGTGTCACCAAAGAAGAATTCATCAAATACACAATCAAACTAGTTGAAGAACATTTAGACTTGGGTCTGAAGCAAGCCGAAACCCACGGCCATGCCGCCGCCAAAGTCGTCCTCTTTATTGATATGGACAATTTTAGTCTCAAGCAATATGCTTGGAGACCTGGTAATTTATATATATATAAATTATTTCATTTTTATTTTAAAGATTTCTTTTTCAATTTTCGTAGATTTTTGTTACCTATTCGATCTACTACAATAGGTTAATCGAATATTGAAATTTATTTTTGGAAGAAAATGGGGGATAAATAATGTTTGTCCCTACCACAAGTGCTGCCTCTCGTGGCACTTCTTTCAGGAAAAAGGCTCATTAAAAGATCCTCACAGGACTCAATGTTTTTAAAATTTATGCACGGTGAAGTAAAAAGTTCTGAGCCTTTTTTTCTCTTTATTTCGACGATAAAATTAGCCAAGTTAGGATTTTCCGATTTAGATTAAATATGCGCAGTTTTGTTCGATAACTTGTGTCCTTTTCTCATAATTCCGCGGTTGAAGAAGTCCTCATCCCTATTGGTGAAAAACTTGACCAGCTCATCTTCACAAGCCTCTTTTGAGGCCAGTTTTGTACCATCAAGAAAATTTTGCAAATGCTTAAAAAAGTGATAATCGCTTGGTGCCAGGCGGGTGTGATACAACCTCCCAGCTAAGCTCTAGGAGCTTCTGGCGGGTCGTTAATGATGTGTGCGGCCTGGCGTTCACTTGATGGAACACAACACCCTTCCTATTGGCCAATTCTGGCCGCTTCTCGTCGATCGCCTAATCAATCTTGGCAGTATTGGTCCGATTTGAGTGATTGACCCGATGGGAGCTCCTCATAGTGGATGATCCCCTTTCAATCCCACCAAACACACAGTAAAACCATCTTGGCGTTAATCCGGGCTTGGAGATCGTTTGAGCCGTCTCACTGCGCTTGGACCAGGATCTATTTTGCCTGTTGTTCTCGTATGCGACCCATTTTTCATCGCAAGTCACCATCGCCATCGATTCAGCAAAAAATCGCAGCCATCAATTCAGTCCAAAAGTTTCTTTTGCGTCAATTCGTATGGCATCCATACATTGAGCTTCTTCCTGAGACCAGCCTTATGCAAATGGTTCCAAACGGTTTTCTGGCCAATCTTCAGTTCCTGGGCAATGGAATAAGTGCTAGCATGCCGGTCCGACTCGACAATTTCCATGATTTTATCGACATTTTCGACTATTGGCCTGCCAGAGCGTGTCTCATCTTCGACGTCCACATTACCAGAACGCAATGGTTGGAACCACCGCTTTGCTGTTGCATTCGATACTGTACGGTATTGGTATCTTTTTGGCCCCCTGCTCCACTTTTTCCCCTTGGTCGTAGTGGTATTGAAGGATGTATCGCATTCTTTCTGTGTTTATCTCATTTTGGAACACTCTAACTACACCAAACACAAAACTGTCAAAGAACTTTTTTTAAAGCGTTATGTCACCTTTAAATCACAAAAAAGAATAACCAGATGCGTCGTGTACATCGTGAGATATGGCTCATTAAAGCCATCTAGCTAAAAAAGCTCAAAACTTTTTTACTTCAACCATTATTTTTATTTTAAGCGAAAATCCTGGAAATGAGTTTTATTGAATTTAAATGTTTGTAAAATTGCGCAGAATTATTATTATTATTTTATATATAATATTTTTTTATTTCATAGCTGGAGAAACTATTATCGCTCTTCTTCAAATGTATGAAGCCAACTATCCAGAAATCTTAAAACTTTGTTTAATTGTAAATGGTAAGTGAATTCAATAGTGTCTTCAGTTATTTTAATTACATGTATAAAAATAATAGTACATTATGTAACAAGGGAGTAAAGTTGAATGATGATCATTACTCCTGAATTGCACATACGAGGATGGTTTGATAAGTTATTGGCCTGATAAAGAAAAAACAAATTGATTTTTTTTAAATTGTATTTTTAAATATAATCTTTATCAACACTAATACATTTTTCATAATGGTTCTCTAATGCATGATACCTCTCATATCCCTAACTCTCCCAAGATATCTCTAAACAATCCCCGGTGTCTCAGTGTGTGTTCCATCATCTTCCTCAGACTCTTCCAGAAGGTTGTTCTTTCTCTGATTCTTCCAAGAACTTCTTCAATTGTAATTATATCCATCCAATCATTGAGTACACAGTCCTAAGACTGGTTTGACACAACCGCCCATCTCCACTCGGCTCTGGTTCATAACAGCTCTTTGACCTCTCTAAATGTCTTGCATCCCATATCCCTAATTCTCCCAAAATATCTCTAAACTATTCCACGTGACTCAGTGTGTGCCCCACCATCTTCCTCGGACTCTTCCATAAGGTCCTTCTTTCTCTGATTCTTCCAAGACTTCTTCAATTGTAATTATATCCATCTAATCATTGAGTACACAGTCCAAAGACTGGTTTTACACAACCACCCGTCCCATGCCAGCTCTTTGACCTCTCTAAATGTCTTGCATCCCATACCCCTAATTCTCCCAATATACTCTAAACCAACTAGGTTCCCCCAAACTTTTTTTTACCTTGTATGTACCTTTTTTTACTCTAGAGCACATTCTAAAATATCGGTAGGGTGGCGGGCACCACCTATTTTAAATCGACAAACTCCTTCCATAACCTGTCATTTTCCCATAATTTATTTTCTTATTTTCTTATAGTCATAATGTATTAATAAATAATAAACAAAAATGTTTCAAAATAATAAAATTATATGCATTTTTTTCAAATTGCATACACACAGAGAAATGTATTTACAAAACGTAAAGAAAGTAAACAAAACACACAAATACAAAGAAAACATTTAATTAAAAAATATAATAAAGTCAATGTGATCTTTGGCATTGCATTTCATTGCCCAGAGCTTCATAATTAGGAGCGTATGACGATAATCCTGTTAGCAGACAATCATAAAGATGCTCATCGGTGAGTCGAGATCTATATCTTGATTTTATTAAGTTCATGTTTGAAAACAATGATTCGCATAAATATGTCGAACCGAAAAATGATTCAATTTTATATGCCGCTTTTTTCAACAATGGGAACTTTTCTCTATCCACTGTATTCCAAAAGTCCTCTGACATTAAGGATTTTAGCAAAATATCATTCTTAAGGTCCAAAATTTCTAACTCTAGTTCTTCTGTCTTACCTTGAACAAAATCTGCAATACATGCGGCTATTTCCATAACATTTATTTGGCAAGTAAAAGGATTGATACAGAAGGAAACTATTGGCTCAATATGTTTAAACTGCAAAAATCTCTCTTCAAACTGTTTTTTTAACTCTTGAAGATGCTTAATAAATAATGCCCCATTTAATTCATTGTCACCTAGCATTTTCTTCATATGTGGGAAATGCACGAGAGAATTGATCTGCAGATGTGATATCAACAAATCCAATTTAGCTTTAAATGACTTTACAGAGCTTATCATTTCAGCTATGCTTTTGTCTTTACCCTGCAACTCCAAATTTAAAGAATTCAATTTTTCCATGATGTCTGTGAGAAATCCCAAATCAATCAGCCAGCCAGAGTCAGCTAGTTCATCATAATTTTCCTTTCTATCGTTTATAAATGTTTTTATTTCTTCAATTAAACTCACAAATCTTGTAAGAACCTTTCCTTTACTGAGCCAACGTACTTCAGTATGCAGAATAAGCTCATGTTCTTTATCTTCAGTATCTTCTAACAGGGCCTTGAAAAGTCGGTGTTGCAAAGGAGCTGCTCGAATAGAATTGATTATTTTTGTAACTATTTTCATGACGTGTTCAAATGGCAAAATTTTACAACACAGAGCTTCCTGGTGGATAATACAATGGTAGGACATGAAGTTTGAAAATGAATCATCCTTCATGCAGAGGGCAATAAATCCTTTGTTTTTACCCATCATTGCTGGCGCCCCATCAGTGGTTATTGCAGACAGCTTGTGCAAAGGCATATTTATTGACTTGGCGTATGTTTTGAATGTATTATAAATATCCTCACCCCTTGTCTGTCCTTTCATAGGTAATATTTGTAACATATCCTCTTTTACTGTGAAGTTACTAAACACCATTCTCACCATAACTGCTAACTGTGCGGTGTCTGATATATCTGTTGACTCGTCAAATTGTAGCGAGAAACAGTCACATATTTCCAAGTCAGTTTTTAACTGAGTTTGTATGTCTGTTGAAATTGCATGTATTCTTCTTGTGACTGTGTTATTTGACAACTGTAAGTCTTGTATTGCTGAGACAATCTCACGTTTGTTAGAAAATCCATCAAACAAACAATCGGGACCAGTCAAAAATAGTTCCTTAAACAACTCACCATCAATGAAAGGTTTCTTCTTTTTTGCGAGCATGTGAGATATTTTGAAAGAAGCAATAGTGGCCTTTTTAGAATTTTCCACATGTCTAGTGAAAACAGTCTGTTGTGCTGTTAGACTTGATTTTAGATTACAAATTTTTTTCTATCTTACTTCAGATTTAAGAGGATAATTCACATTAAAAGTGCCATGATTTGTCTGAAAGTGTCGTTCAACGTTATGTTTTTTCGGCACTGCAATGCTACTACCATACAACAAACAAACGCATTTATTTTTCAAATTAACGAAACAATATGATTCCTCCCAGTCAGTGTTAAAATTATAGGTTCGTTGTCTTTTACTTGGTCCACTCATTTTAGGGCTAAAATAAATAATAAAAAAAATAATAATTGAACTACAATATAAAATCAATGTTATAGCGCAAGTCTGTTCTGCATTATATGCATAAATATATTATAACAAGAACTATAACTATCTCCTCAATAATAATAGTTTATTAATAGATCATCGCTTATGAATACAATAAATTACGCACCTCGCTTTTAGCCTGTTAATTTTTTTTTATAGAAAACTCCTAATTCGTGTTTCGTCTGACGAACATGTCTCTTATCTAACTGTCGCGACCCGAAATGACAACAACGCGGTTCCAGGCGGGGAATGCTTTTTGCGCATCACTCCATGTACACGCGGAAAACCCGAAGTGAGCCGATGATCGCCGAAGCAATCAGAGTTATGTGCCTTGTGATTTGGCGTCTTCGGCGTATTTTAAAATAATGTTTATGAAAAAAATTCTGTCTCTGTCGAATAGTGAGAGGCGGGCACATACGAATCGTTCCGCGGGCGCCATGGCGCCCGCGGGCACAGGGTTGGGAACCTCTGCTCTAAACAATCCCCCGTGTCTCAGTGTGTGCTCCATCATCTTCCTCAGATTCTTCCACAAGTTTCTTCTTTCTCTGATTCTTCCAAGAGCTCCTTCATTTGTAATTCTATCCATCCAATCAAAGAGTACACAGTCCTAAGACTGGTTTGACACAACCACCCGTCCCCACTCGGGTCTGTCCCATGCCAGCTCTTTGACCTCTCTAAATGCCTTGCATCCCATATCCCTAATTCTCCCAAGATATCTCTAAACACTCCCAAGATATCTCAGTGTATGCTCCACCATCTTCCTCAGACTCTTCCACAAGGTTCTTCTTTCTCTGATTCTTCCAAGAATTTCTTCAATTGTAATTCTATCCATCCATTTAATATTCATCATTCTTCTGTAGCACGACATTTCGAAAGCCTCCAATCTCTTTCTCTCCGCTTCTCCAATCGTCCAGGTTGCACATCCATACATGGCTATCCTTCATAATATACATATGTCTTCAATAGTTTTAAATCAAGTGAAATATATTAATACTATATCAAATAATAAATGAAATAGTTTTTTCTTTTTCTCAATTATTCTTTTAGCTCCTAAAATCTTTTCAATCGCTTTTTCAATTGTAAAATCATTTTTTAATGAAGAGACAATAAGTAAAATTCAAGTTTTTGATAAAAACCCAAGAAAATGGCAACCAAAACTTTTTGAATTTGTTGATTATGAAATAATACCTGCTTTTTACGGAGGAACCGCTATTGATCACGATGGAGACCCAAAATGCATGTCCAGGGTAAGTTTAAGAAATTCCTTTCGAATCTGAATGTTTATTAAATATGGTAACTTGATTGATTCCTCCAATGCTAATGAATTTATTTAAATTTATTCCTAGTAAAATAAGTGTAAACTTTAAGAATTTAAGAGATTGATCTTGTAAGCAAAATAAATTTGGCTCGGTTATGTTCCGGGAGCCTAGTGTCTCGTGAAAGACTTGGAGCTCTCTAGTCGAGAGGAAGAGAGTAATAAACACGTGGATATTTTTAGGAGCATCGTGGCAAAGTGGTGAAGTGAAATTAAAAGTGCTCTGTTTCGTTTGGTTTTTAGTTTTTATTGTTTCGTGTGTGGAAGTGCCGTTGTTGAGAATTTTCTAATACCTACAACCTATACCAGTATCAATGAATAAGTTTTTACTGTATTTATTATTTTAATTGTAAAATTATTATTTATTTTGCTATCCAGAGCAATAGAACATTGCTCAATTTTTCAAACAGTACAATGGCTCCCGAACAGGGACCCTATTTTTTACGTTTCGTATTTAAACTAATATTTTATGATTTATGTACATTTTGTTACTACTGGTTATAAGGAGAGGACAATATGGCGACCGATTGTACTGTTTGAAAAATTCAACAATGTGCTATTGCTCTGGATAAATAAAAATTTAACAATTAAAATAATAAATACAGTTAAAACTTATTCGTTGATACTGGTGT
The DNA here is from genome assembly GCA_024734495.1 of Forficula auricularia. Lineage (NCBI taxonomy): Eukaryota > Metazoa > Arthropoda > Insecta > Dermaptera > Forficulidae > Forficula > Forficula auricularia. The sequence continues at coordinate 3,565,241 of JALMQS010000853.1, read as the reverse complement.
AGGCTGTACTTACTTACTTACGATGGCCAAATCGCCCTTATAGAGCTCGAGCCTCTCCACATCCCTCTATCCTGGGCCAATCGCTCCCATTCCACCCCCACGTCAAGCTCTCGTAGATCTCCTACGACATTCTCTAGCCATCTTTATCTTAGAATTCACCTTGTTCCCGAAGGTGAATTCTAAAGATTTACCCTTTGTCAACGTTTAAACAGAGTTTACCAACCGACATACAACTGGCCCTTCGTCTGCCTGGGGGTCTCCTTCCAGGAGGGTAGCTCTCGTGGCGGTTCTTTATGTCCTTGGTTTTGGGAGCACGAACCACATGATCGGCCCATTGAAGTTTTCTTTCTCTCACTACACTTGAGATATAAGGCTGCTTTGTTGTGTCTCTGACTTCTTCTTCTCCATTCACCAGAAGTTGGATCTTGAATAGGTCCACATATATTCCTGAGAACTTTATTCTCGAAACTTATCAACCTCTTTTGGTTAAGTAGCGTCATTCTCCACGACTCAAAGCCATGCATCACAACCGGTCTTTCAAAGATATTTTGTATTTTTCGTGATAGAACTCTCATTCGGAGTAGTCTATCTGCCAAAGCTCTATCACCCGCATATATTCGAGAGATTATTTCCTGGTCTATTCTGGCATCCGGCGTCACTGTAGCGCCCAAATATTCAAACTTTGATACGCCCTCAAAAACCCTGTTCCCCACTTTCATTAGTGCGCAACTTGGTAAGGATCTTGACATTAGCATGTATTTGGTTTTCGGTGTAGGCTGTATGTGTTAGAAAATTCTCAACAACGGCACTTCCACACACGAAACAATAAAAAATAAAAACACAACGAAACAGAGTACTTTTCACTTCACTACACCACTTTGATACGATGCTCCTAAAATTTTCCACGTGTTCATTACTCTCTTTTGAGAGCTCCAAGTCTTTCTAGAGACACTAGGCTCCCGGAACATAACCACTATTGATCCCGATGGAGACCCAAAATGCATGTTTATGGTAAGTTTAAGAAATTCCTTTCTAATCTGAATGTTTATTAAATATGATAAATTGATTGATGACTTTATTTCAATTGATCCCTAGTATAATAAGTGTAGACTTTAAGAATTTTATAAATTTCGTAGATAAGAGATTGATCTATTGTCAGCGAGGGGTGAACCGTGACCTAATATGCTGTACTTACACCAACTTCCACTTCCACTTTTATTTCCAAATATTTCCAAGTAATTCCAAATAATTCCAAGTAATTCCAGTAATTCCAAAATAATTCCAGTAATAAAGAGGTGTACAGCTAATTCCAATCGCGGTTCACCCCTCGATTGTCAGGGACAACTTTTTCTGAACAAAAAAAATTAACATTTCCTAGATAAAACAAGGTGGGAAAATTCCTAAAAAATATTATCTAAAGAAAATGGGCGGAAAAGCGTCCGCAGCCGTGGCTGCCCCAGATGAAACTGAAATGAAAACCGCAACAATAAAGAAAGGAGATAAATTAATACTTCCAGTTTATATTCCAACTGTCGGTTCTTTTATCAGGTAAACGACCTTATTACAATCTACAGGGTGTGTCCCGTATCACAACAATAAGCCGTGAACAGGGGATAGGGCAATTTAAGACGGTCCTGAACATAAAAAAATTTACTTTACCATACAGAGTATGGTCAAGTATTGTAATCGTGTATGAAAAAAGTGTTCTTTTTCCTTCTTTTTTCAAAATATCTCAAAAACGGCTGAAACTATTTTGATTAAAAAAATTGGACAAAACCATAGCATTGCGGTCTACAAAAAAGCCCTAATAAGTGAACATCGAAAAAATTATATTTTTTGAGATAATAATTGTTTTTTCAAAATCTCTGTTAGTCTGTGGGTTACCAAATTTTTGTGGACGAGCTAGCTCAAAAACTAGTCTGAATATCAAAACCAAATTTCACACGTAGTTTTAGTCCATTGAGATTAAGAGCTGATTAGATTTTGATGCATATCGGCCGAAAATTAAATGGGGTGGAGGGGGGGGTTAAAACTTAAAAATCTAGGCCATTTGAGCAAACTCAACCAAATTTTGTATACATAATCAGCGGACCCCCAGAAGTCTAAAAATGCAAAAACTAACCGCCCAAAATGGGGAGAGGGGGGGGTCAAAAAATGAATATCTTGGCCCTTTACCAAACTCAAACAAATTTTGTATACATAATCAGTGGGACCCCAGAAGACTACAAATGCAAAAACTAACCACCCAAAATTGCAAGGGGGAGGGGGGTGTAGGGTCAAAAAATTAAAAAATTAGACTCTTCTACCAAACTCAACCAAATTTTGTATACATAATCAGTGGTACAAGGAAGGGGTTGTAAATTAGGAGTGTCGTAAAATAAATATTTTAATCGTTTATATCTCGTCTTGGGAAAGTCGCAGAGCCTTGAAATTTGAAACTTAAGCTATCTAGAGGCTACAAGAAGTATAACAAGATTTTGGTTAAAATAGAAAAACCGGAAGTTGATGTTTACGTACGTAAGAATTTACCCCCATGCGTTTCGCAACCATAAGTCTCAGAGATACGAAATTCGAAACTTAAGCTTGATATAGGCTAGAAGGAGTACAGCAAGCTTTTGATTGAAATCGGAAGACCGGAAGTGGACATTTACATGAAAGATTTTTCGTTTTTTTTTTTTTATTTTCTCAAAAATCGTTAGCAGCTGTTTTTGAGAAAATCAAAAAAAAAAATCTTTCATTTAAATGTCCACTTCCGGTTTTCTGATTTCAATCAAAAGCTTGCTGTACTCCTTCTAGCCTATATCAAGCTTAAGTTTCGAATTTCGTATCTCTGAGATTTATGGTTGCGAAACGCAGGGCGGTACATACACACTGACTAATAGATTTCGGACCTCTTTTTGGCCTCTGGGGACCACAATTTCCGGTTTTATGTCCTAAATCCGGTTTCCAACTATTAAGGGCAACGATTCCTTCCACCTAGAAGTTACAAAATGAAATTAACTTTTTTCATCTCTGAGATACAAGCTCTCAAAGAGTCAGGACCCAAAACAGGGCATCGCAATACTCTCCCATTATATTCTATAGAATATGTAAATGACTAGTACAGCCATCACCCACCACCATATGTCTCTACTGTATATTAGTGTTAAGTTGGGAACATATTTGAAAGGGAAGTGTTACTTGTTATATTTACGCCACGAGATAAACAACTTATGATTTAATTTCTAAATTATTTTTGACAACAGATTTTATTATCCCTGAAAGGGATGATACAATATAAACATATATATATATAGGAAATGATTAAGATGATGGATGATTTTTATTATGTTTGGCTCGAAGGGTTAGTTGGAAGGATATGAGCCGGGCTTGGATGGGAGATAATCTTCAGAGATTAGAATCTCTCTTGGCGGTGTTAAAGCCAGAAAAATGCTATTTTAAAATAAGAATTTGCACTAGGCAGTTAAAATATGCTTTTCCAAAATATGAATTTACCAGAGGCAATTGGAAACATGCTTTAAATAAAATAATGGCACAAGGCCCGCATTTATTGCTTCTTCGTTACAGAACGTGTATACAAATTACTTCTTAGACACAAGTCGTTTCTTTAGCAAATCGTTCCCAAGTGATCAGTCACCTCTGGGAGCTGTCTCATTCAATGAGTTTCAACAACTGACAACTCACAAATGACAAATGACAACTGAACTCGCTTCGAGGAGCTGGCTGCTTTTATAACCCTGGCTCTAATTAGCAATTAAGCTGATTGGTTAATTATTCCCGCCTTTGGGATGACGTGTGCATAACTTTTCGCGGGCTTGCTTCTCGTTATAAAAGGGGCGTGTCCCTGCTGCTCATCCGTCAGTTTATCGAAGGATTCTGACCGGCAAACAGCAAGCAAACGCCTTTCTCAAGGCGAAAACAAATCTTTATTTTCAAAAGAATTTTACATTGAAAGGAGCGGAGAATAAAATCCTACATATATTACAAACAATACAATAAAGATAATTATAATAAGGAAACTAACCTGAACGGGATAAATTAAATTACAAGTTGTTTATCTCGTGGCGTAAATTTTACAAGTGACACTTCCCTTTCAAATATGTTTCTAACTTAACACTAATCTACAGTAGAGACCTCTGGTGGTGGGTGATGACTGTACTAGTCATTTACAAATATAAATGTAAAAAATTTTATTTTCAGGACCGTCGTAAATTGCCCTATCCCTTGTTCACATTGTGATATGGGACACTCTGTATATACTATGTTATGTAAAAGTCATTTTTTATTTAAATATTATTTTAGATGGGAATTTCGAACTATAGATCATGATATCAAATTCGGGGTTGAATGTTTTGAGGACACTGGAATAAAAACAACCCCAATCGAAACGCATCGTGTTAATTGCCATCAATCTGACGAGATTGGAGTTCTTCAATGCCTGACCCCGTGTACATGTAAGCAGATTATTTTCAATAATCCAATATTATATTTTATTAAATCAATAAAATAAAAAAATATGTATATATACCGGGAGAGTTTTTTATCTCGTGTTGCACCAAGGAGGTTTAACCCTCCGGTGCGACCAAATTATGTCGCGACCTGTGGTGTTGGCTGCAAACAAAATTAATAATTTGTTTATAGAGGGCCGTATCATAGTCCCGAAGGATTATGAGTGCCTACTAAGGGTAACGTGAAGCCTCGAAGTCGTGGTTTCTCTGTCTAGCACGCCGTTGCTAGAGGTTGTGTGTCCTGTAGAGGAAAAAAGTTCGCTAATTTCTTAGGCAAGGGTTGAAATAGAACACATTTTCTTTTACATGGTTTTTTTATTTGGCATAAGGGGGATTGTACATTTTTAAACTCAACTCTTCACTGTCTACTCACTAACTCACTAACTGACTGCTCGTCTCGACTGACTAATTCTCTTCTCTGACTTCTCTGCTAACTGTCATCTCTGGGAATTTTACAATAGGATTGGTTAATTCTCTAATGAGAAGGAGTATCTTTAAATCATTGAGCCATCCCATTTCCTGAAGGGCGTGACTTCGAAAATCATGTGACTTTTTTGGAAAAATTCCATTGAGACCCTTTTTTTGAAAGATGATTTTTTTACACTGTCAACTCAGATATTTATGACACATTTCCTATTGCTATATAATTTTAACGGAGCCCCGAAGGCGAAAAGGGCGGAAAGGGGATATAGGGGGGGGAGGGTGCTAAAAGCAATTCGGGGTCCGGATGCCAATCGCCCTTCATTACATCTGGCTGCAGTGCAGTAACAATAATTAAAAAAAGAATTCCTTTAAGATTTCAAACAACATTTCCTGTCCGCGACACTCGAGACAGTCCTATAACTCAAAAACAGTGCATTATATGAAAAAAAGTTCAAATAAAAGTTTATTTATATCAAGGGGGAAACTAAACTACGGTATTGTTTGTCAACCTGCAGAACAAGCTTTCAAAGGTATTTCGAGGTCAAGTTCTGTTTTTTAAATGGAATGCTATGTGTTTCTGTGCATATTCTGAATCTACAAAAAAAAACTGAAAAACATCCCAAGAACTATTTTTTATACGACATCAAATAATAAAAAATATTAAAACAATTAGATCTCAAAAAATTCTAATGATGATTTTTAACAATCATTCAACTTAATTATCAAATAATAATGATCAAATATTTAATTATTAAATAGATAATTTAATAATAATTAATAATTTAATAATTTTCCGACTATGTTCTGTGACATTCCAGAGTGTATCGCAAGTCTTCTGGATGAATTCCAGTTACAATTTCCTTTACCTTTCTTGTTTTTTTTAACAGATTTACAACAAGATAAAATGAAGCTTGTTAGGGTGTATTTCTATCAAAAAACGCTCTCCATTCATTTCAATGGCAGCCCCATAACCCTTCTTCCACATTCACCATAAATTAAGACGATTTCAATTCTGCCTTCAACAAAAAATGATACTACTATCTACTGGATTGACACGAGAAATAAACTTTTTTAAGCTCAAGAATTTTAACTAGATTTATTAAGTAGAAAATAATCTCTTAAATCTGTGTACCTAAGTATAATGAATATTTAATATTATTCTAAACACTTGTTTTCATTGTTGTGACTTTTCTATTTAATAATTATTTATTTAATAATTAATTATTTGATCATTATTATTTGATAATTAAATTGAATAATTGTTAAAAATAATTATTAAGAATAATTTTTTTGAGATCTAATTGATTCATGTATTTTGTTTATTTGATGTCGTATAAAAAAATAGTTCTTACAATAGTTGTTCAGTTTTTTTGGTAGATTATGTAGCCCTAAAGAAAAATATAGTGTTCATTTAAAAAAACAGCTTGACCTTGAAATACCCTTGAAAGCTTGTTCTAGATCGACAAACAATAGCGTAGTTTAGTTTCCTCTTAATATAAAGTATCTGGAGGCACCGAGCGATGCTCGGTAACTTCTTTCTTCAGTTAAAACCTTTATTTTAATATTATTTTTAATTTAAAATTCTGATAAAAAGGTCGATTTTTATTTGAGAGCCGCTTTCAAATTAAAAAAAATACAAATATATATAGCATTCGCCCACTATACCCCCACCCCCGAAACCTCGCCCTACCCCAGGATCCCCCACCACTGCACCCCACCTCCTGCACCTGTTTTTGATTCAACCATATGATTCATTTTTATTCATCCAATTGTTAATAAATAAAACCTATCAAAATGTGTTATTTTTCAGAAAATTGAGACCTGCTTATGCGAAATATATTTTTAAATAAATTTTTGATTATTTTTTATTCTATTAAATAAATAAAGTTCTTTATAAAAACAATTATAAAACGTTTATTAATATTTCTAACGTTTAGGGAGAACAAAATATGTTAAAATCCACAATCACAATACTTCTTCAAGGCCTTTGAGAATAAAGGATTAAGGCAACCCATTGTCTGCCTGGGTACAAAAGGAAAAGGGAAACCTTTTTTAAAACCCTAAGAATGGGATTTGACTACCTGAGAATAATTAATTTGATTACGAAAAAACACATCAAAAACAATTTTGTCGAAGATGAGACCGTGACAGATCGAATTGTCAACCCAAAAACCCCCTAACCCGTGAATTTCCTCAAAATCGGTACAGTCGTTTTCAAAATAGAACCAACAAACAAATATATATACAAATAAATATACAATTTTTGCTCGTTTAATAAGAGTAGATAAACTTTTATTTGAAACTTTTTTTTTATATAATGCACTGTTTTTGAATCATAAGACTGTCTCAAGATAAAAACTCACCCGGTATATATATATATATATATATATATATATATATATATTCTTTTATTTACTATGTTTCACTTACAACCAACACTGCTTTCCTTAGAAGTGATTAAATCTATAATAAAAATGATAATATTTTTTCTTTTTCAGATAATCTAATTTTTGATAATAGTTATAGTTTACTTCGAAATAAAAAGATGCAATATGCTATTTATGTCACGCCGCCTGCACAAGAAAATGGCTCTTTGTGTCAAGAATCATGACCGAAAAAAAATAATTTATTTAAATATTTTTAATTTTTTTATAATATAATTAATATTTCAAAAATATTGTAAATAATAGTTATAGGAATCTAATAGTTTTTAATTTATAAAATTATAATTCCTTAATGAAAAAAAATAATATCTTTATTTCTATTTCGATGCAGGGGCGGACTGGCCTTATGGAAAATGTGGAAAATTCCACTTGGGCCCTATTGGCAAACTGAGAATTCCGATACGCTATCTGGTGGTCTAAATTGAAACTAATCACCGTGGCTCTTAAAAATAAGTCAAGCTCCCTTTCAAGTATCCAATGGGAAATTGAGAATTCCGATATGCTCTATCTGGTAGTTTAAATTGAAACTACCCACTGTGGAGATTAAAAATAAAAGCCACGCCCCTACCAAATATCTAATGGGAAACTAAGAATTGCGTTACGCTCTATCTGGTGGTCTAAATTGAAACTAGCCACTGTGGGGCTTAAAAATAAAAACCACCACTCTACCAAATATATAATGGGAAACTGAGAATTGCATTACACTCTATCTGGTGGCTTAAATTGAAAGTAGCCACTGTGGGGGTTAAAAATAAAAGCTATGCCCCTACCAAATATCTAATGGGAAACTGAAGAAGAATTGCAATACGGTCTATCTGGTGGTCAAAATTGAAACTAGCCACCGTGGGTCTTAAAAATAAGTCACGCCCCCTATCAAGTATCCAATGGGAAATTGAGAATTCCGATACGCTTTATCTGGTAGTTTAAATTGAAACTAGCCACTGTGGGGCTTAAAAGTAAAATCTACGCCCATAAAAATATCTAATATGGGAAACTGAGAATTGCATTACGCTCTATCTGGTGGTCTAAATTGAAACTAGCCACTGTGGGGTTTAAAAATAAAATCCACGCCCCTAACAAATATCTAATGGGAAACTGAGAATTGCATTACGCTCTATCTGGTGGTCTAAATTGAAACTAGCCACTGTGGGGCTTAAAAATAAAATCCACGCCCCTAACAAATATCTAATGGGAAACTGAGAATTGCATTACGCTCTATCTGGTGGTCTAAATTGAAACTAGCCACTGTGGGGCTTAAAAATAAAATCCACGCCCCTAACAAATATCTAATGGGAAACTGAGAATTGCATTACGCTCTATCTGGTGGTCTAAATTGAAACTAGCCACTGTGGGGCTTAAAAATAAAATCCACGCCCCTAACAAATATCTAATGGGAAACTGAGAATTGCATTACGCTCTATCTGGTGGTCTAAATTGAAACTAGCCACTGTGGGGATTAAAAATAAAATCCACGCCCCTAACAAATATCTAATGGGAAACTGAGAATTGCATTACGCTCTATCTGGTGGTCTAAATTGAAATTAGCCACTATGGGCCAAAAAATTAAGCTACGACCCTGCCAAGGTTGCCAATACTATAGGTCCATTTTTTTTTTTTTTTTGAAAGTAAGTAGAAAAAAGACATTTTTTTATTTATAGGGTGGGCCGGTTATAAATTTCTCCACATAAAAATTTTAGAGCCAGTCCACTCCTGTTTCAAATGTATATTCAAAGAAGGGTTGCACACCAGGGGGGTGTTAAGACGCAGAGGGTGTCTTTGAAATTTTTTTTGTGTAGGGGGGGGGGGTTGAAAATTGTGCAAAATTAGCATTGTTTGCTAAAAATAAAAACCTAATAATTACTTCAACAAAAGGAATAAAGACATCTTCTAATTCTTTAGAAATAAAATATTATCCACAAGGGAAGGGGGGGGAGTTATAAAGCTAAGGGGGTGGACACCCCTGTTCTAAGTATTTAATTATTATAGATTGTATTTTAATAAAATTATTTTTCTATTTAATAATTTAAATTAATTAAATGGTTTTGTAAAAATATATGTATTATATACATATATATATATCTAATAAAATATTTTTCTCTAAAATAATTTTTTTTTTTTTTGAAGCAGGGTAATTCACTTACCACGTTTTAAATAACAATTAAACATTACAGAGTCCTGAGTCCGCCTGTATCTATACAACCAAAAGACGCCTCTGGATCGCTCTAGCCTACCTTACAGGCGTCCTTGTTAAAGGAATATTTTTCAGTAGCTGGAGCCAACGAGCGATGCACGGTAACCAAATTAAAAAAAATATATATAATACCCTGGACTCCCCCTCTCCCCGAAACCACGCACCTCGCTCGATTTTCAAAATTACGAGCCCCGTCCCATCTCAAATGGCCCACCAATATTTTTTCTTTTTAAATAAAAGTATGCTAATTCAAGGTAAATTTAATTTAAATATTTATTTTTATTATCATTTGGAACAACATTTTAAACAATTTAAAACATTTTATTGTAACATTTAACTTAAAATTGGGGGGGTCGGGTAGGCTAGGCGGTAGCATGTCAGCCAGCTAACCAAGAGGACCCGAGTTCGAATCTGGCTCGAGGCATCCGGCTAAAATCTGACCCCCGAGGTAGAGACAAATTTAAAAATAAAAATAAATAGTATCGTAAATGGCTTATGGCTACCATGGCCGAAAAAGCCAAAAAAAAAAAAAAAAAAAAACTTAAAATTATTTTTTAATTGTTAAAAACATATTTTTATATAAAAGATAGTTCTTTGATTTTCACGTTTTTTTTTTTAAGAATTTTTGAATATGTGAAATAATCAAGTAGGCTTTGCCTTTTTCCAACAAAAGAAAGTTTGTTCTAACTATGGTGAATTATCTGTTCTTTGGAACGATGCTGTGGGGCGAAGTGTTTCAAGATCCACGAGCCATAGAGAAGCTCTTAAGTTAGGTTTTAAAACTTACAAGGTAATTTTATTGCAATTTATTCCAAATTTTTTTTTTGTAATTTTACTAATTTTTTTAGGCGAAAGAAGCCACTCTTGGCATTAAAACAAAAGAAAATCCGGCTTAAATGGGCTAAAAGTTACATTAATTGGACGAGTGATGAATGGAATAGTGTCCATTGGAGTGATGAGTCTCGTTTTGAAGTTTGTGTTGGGGACAATCGAAGCAGAGTTATTCGTCAGAAAAATGAAGCTTTCAATTTAGATTGTTTAAAAAAGAAAGTAAAATTTCCTGCTTCAGTTATGGTATGGGGTTCAATGTCTGCTAGAGGTATTGAAAAACTTCATTTCATTGATGGAATTGTAAACACAAATAAATATTTAGAGATTTAAAAAAAATCGTTACTTCCAACAATGGCAGATGCATTAGAGAATAATAATAATTTTGTGTTCCAACAAGACGGGACGGCCTGCCATACATCAAGAAAATCTTTAAAATGGCTTTCTGATCATAATATTCCACTTTTGGAGTGGGTGGCAAACAGTCCCGACTTGTCACCAAAAGAAACTCTTTGGCACACAATGAAAAAGCTATTACGAATACAACCAGCTAGAAACGTAGTCGAATTAAAACACAAACTTCAAAATATTTGGGATACTTTCACTCAAGATGAGTGTCAAAACTTAGTAAGTACGTTGGCCAAAAGAATTCAAGCCGTAATTAAAAATAAAGGCGACGTCATTCACGGTTTATTTTGTATGTTTTCCTTGTTTGTAACAATTAAATAATAATTTTGAGTTAATTGTTTCAATAAAATGTTTTAAATTGTTTAAAATGTTGTTCCAAATGATAATAAAAATAAATATTTAAATTAAATTTCCCGTGAATTAGCATGATTTTATTTAAAAAGAAAAAATATTGGTGGGCCAATTGAGATGGGGGACGGGGCTCGTAATTTTGAAAATCGAACGAGGTGCGTGGTTTCGGGGTGAGGGGGAGTCCAGGGTATTATATATATTTTTTTAATTTGGTTACCGTGCATCGCTCGGTGGCTCCAGCTACTGAAAAATATTCATTTAACACGGACGCCTGTAAGGTGGGCTAGAGCGATCCAGAGGCGTCATTTGGTTGTATAGATACAGGCGGACAGATTTCCGATCGAATTTTATTCGCAGACAGAATTCAATAAAATTTAATTATTTTTTTCAACGTTTTGACTTACTTACTCCTGACATCATCAAGGCAATGCTATGCACACAGTTTTGAAAATCATATTGTGTAATAAAACAGGCATTTTCAGGACTAGTTGCTGCTTGTACATATTATTTTTTTCAGTCTAATTTGCCTGGGTTACACTAACAAAATTGGAGAATCTTAAGTGTAAATGTTCTCTCTCTTGCGTGGGAGTGCAAAAAGTCGATTTTGAATTAACATCAAAATTTTGAAAAATTTAAAATGAAAAACAACAATAAAGAAAAATAAATAATACATCAACTATTGTATAATATACCGGGTGAGTTTTTTTTTATTTTGAGACAGTCTTATAACTCAAAAACAGTGAATTATGTGAAAAAAATTTCAAATAAAAGGTTATTTATATCAAAGGGGAAACTAAACTACGCTATTGTTTGTCGACCTAGAACAAGCTTTCAAGGGTATTTCGAGGTCAACTACTGTTTTTTAAATATAAACCTATATTTTTCTTTACATTGCTTAAATCTACAAAAAAAAAACTGAATAACTTTCATAAGAACTATTTTTTATACGACATCAAATAAACAAAATATTAAGTCAATTAGATCTGAAAAAAATTCAAATAATATAATAATTAATTTTAACAATCATTCAAATTAATTATCAAATAATAATGATAATATCAAATATTTAATTATTAAATAAATAATTTAATACTAATTAATAATTTAATAATTTTCCGACTATGTTCTGTGACATTCCAGAGTGTATCGCAAGTATTCTGGATGAATTCCAGTTGGAATTTCCTTATTTCTTTTAACAGATTTACAACATAATAAAATGAAGCTAGTGAGGGTGTATTCCTATCAGGAAAACGCTCGGCATCCATTTCAATGGCAGCCCCATAACACTTCTTCCATATTCACAATAAATTAAGACCATTTCAATTCGGTATTCAAAAAAATACTACATTTTATACTATCTAGTGGATTGACACGAGAAATAAACTTTTTTAAACTCAAGAATTTTAAGAAGTTCTATTAAGTAGAAAATAATCTATTACCATAAATCTGAGTATAACGACACGTTTTTATATCATTATAAACACTTATTTTAATTGTTTTGACTTTTCAATTTAATAATTATTTATTTAATAATTAATTATTTAATCATTATTATATGATAATTAAGTTGAATAATTGTTAAAAATTATTATTAAGATTTTTTGAGATCTAATTGATTCATGTATTTTGTTTATTTGATGTCATATAAAAAATAGTTCTTATGAAAGTTGTTCTGTTTTTTTTGTAGATTCAGAATATGTACAGAAACATATAGGGTTCCATTTAAAAAACAGAACTTGACCTCAAAATACCCTTGAAAGCTTGTTCTAGTTCGACAAACAATAGCATAGTTTAGTTTCCCCTTTGATATAAATAAACTTTTATTTGAAACTTTTTTCACATAATGCACTGTTTTTGAGTTATAAGACTGTCTCAAGATAAAAAAAACTCACCCAGTATAAATATTTAAAAAAAATATACATTATAATATTTGTAAATTACAAATTGTAATAAGTAATTTTAAAATAAATAAACCAATAGATTAATAAAGTGAAATTGAATTGAATATATCATAACAATACCTTAAAATATGTATTTACGATTTTTTTTTCTTTTTAATTTTTGATAAATTAAAAAAAAGTCTATAATCTGAATTTTTGTTGTTTTAAAAATTCAATCATTTCTAAAATTAATTTCGCCATGGGTTACCGTTGTAATTTTAAGATGAAGCTTTTCCAATCTCATTTTTTAGTCAAAATTGGCAACTTTTATGGGAGTCAGCGCCTCTATAAATTCAAAGAGTGGTTTCTTGTGACCATCTAAACAAAGCTCGGTCCTCCACCTCCAGGTATTAGAATTATATATATAATAGCCTAGATTAATTTGCAGCAACGCTGACGTAATGCTGCCGACAGGGAGCGCTGATGCCGTCGGTATATTTGCGGCAAATTTGAAATATAATTGTAATTTGAACTCGAATTTTGAAATGAAAGACTCCAATTGATTTTAAATTAAGAAACATTAAATATATTGATAATTATTCCTGCCCCCCCCCCCCCACTCAGCACTCAAAAATTAAATATTCAATTTGCTTTTCTTTGCGCACAGAAGAAGAAATTAATCACATCTTATTTGATTTATATTTTTTATATTATTTGTTTATTTTTTAATAATTTGCCACTTTTTTATAATTTTTTAAAAATCTAAATTTTGTTATTCTTATTTTTTGATTTTTACAAAATTAAACGACTTAAGACACGCATGCCCATATGAGTTTCTCATGGCAATACTAGAGGGAGCAGCCTGTCATACAAACAACACCTGATCTCTTTTAAATATTTGGAGCCTATATATCGATTATTGATCCCAAATTTAAAAAAAATGATATAATATAATTCTCCTCCTCACACGATCCCACTTATTTAAATAAATCTATTTCCACACAAAAAATATCACAATGCTGTAGATTATAGAAGAAAAAAATACTTCCAGATTCATATCTAGAGCCTCATTTCTGTAGCTGTGTCAGGACGAAAATGAGGCGAAACTTTTAAGAAACTATGTATTTTCGGGAGTTTACAGGTATACATTTGGAGTGTGGTTTTTTAAGAGGTATAGAAATTTTGGACCGAGACGCTGCCCGCCAGGACACCAGCCACGGGGCACGCCCTCGAAGCTCGTATTATATAAGAGCTTGTGATTAAAAAATAATTTATTTTTTTTATAATAGGTATACTTTCAATAAAAATAAAAAATTATTTGTTTAAATATTATTGTTTATTGAACGATTAAACATTTAATTTTCATAAAAATTCTTCGAAAAATAATTCTAACAAATCATCCTGGGTTAATTCACTTTCTACAAGTTGTGCTTGTGAATCGCCCCATTTGAAAAGGGTTGGCACTCGAGAAATATTTAATTTTGAGTCTTTTCGAAATTTACATTCAGGATTTTTGAATCTGAAATAATAATAAAAAATATATAAGTATATTATTAATAACATAAATTGTGATTATATAAATGTAAGTACATACCGGGTGAGTTTTTTTTTATCTTGAGACAGTCCTATAACTCAAAAACAGTGCATTATATATAAAAAAAGTTTCAAATAAAAGTTTGTTTATATCGAGGGGAAACTAAACTACGCTATTGTTAGTCGCCCTAGAACAAGCTTTCAAGGGTATTTCAATGTCAAGTTCTGTTTTTTAAATGGAACTCTATATTTTTCTTTACGTCTACTTAATCTACAAAAAAAACTGAACAACTTTCATAAGAACTATTTTTTTATACAACACCAAATAAACAAAATATATGAATAAATTAGATCTCAAAAAAATCTTAATAATTATTTTTAACAATTATTCATCTTAATTATCAAATTATAATGATTAAATAATTAATTATTAAATAAATAATTATTAAATTGAATAGTCACAACAATGAAAATAAGTGTTTATAATGATATTAAAACTTCGTTATACTCAGATTTAAGAGATTATTTTCTACTTAATAGAACTATTTGAAATTTTTGAGTTTAAAAAAGTTTATTTCTCGTGTCAATCCAGTAAATAGTTATATTGTATTTACTATAATAAAAATGGAGCATTTCATTGTTTCCCTACTTATTCGGTTAAGCGGAGCGTGTATAGTATATTCACTTTGTGATATAATGTTACCATATTCTTGCACCAAGAGTATAACGCTGGGTTACATTAATAATAATTGCTGGGTAATTTTATGATACCTTGTTACGACTTTTACTTCCTCTAAATGATCAAGTTTGGTCATCTTTCTAGTAGCATCGGCAGCATTATGAATAACGCTATCGCGCACCAGTCCGAAGACCTCACTAAATCATTCAATCGGTAGTAGCGACGGGCGGTGTGTACAAAGGGCAGGGACGTAATCAACGCGAGCTTATGACTCGCGCTTACTGGGAATTCCTCGTTCATGGGGAGCAATTGCAAGCCCCAATCCCTAGCACGAAGGTGGTTCAGCGGGTTACCCGGACCATTCGGTCTGGGAAGACACGTTGATACCTTCATTGTAGCGCGCGTGCGGCCCAGGACATCTAAGGGCATCACAGACCTGTTATTGCTCAATCTCGTGCGGCTAGAAGCCGCCTGTCCCTCTAAGAAGAATTTTAAACCGCCGACAGCATATGATGTCGGATTCGGCTAGTTAGCAGGTTAGAGAAATGATCCTGTGAAGTGTGAGAGGCGACTGTGGGTCAGTGGCTAGAGTGTTGGGTCGCTGACTCGGAGATCGCTGGTTTGAGACCGATTCTCGACAGATAGATATTTGCAGTCGCCTCCTCTTGGAAAGTAATGGCAACCTACCAAGAGTATAATTGCCAAGTGACCTCTCCAAATTAGCCGTTCGGAACCGGCGTTAAAAAGTAGGTCCCGTATATCTGTGTAAAACAACTAAACACACTCATCACAGGTATATGTGGAGAGGCGCCGACACCCGTTTCGGGTATGGCACTCGAAGAAGAAGAAGAAGTGTGATGATTTGATGGAGAATGGTCTTGATTTATGCGGTAAATGTGAAAAAAGTGTTATGGGGCTGCCATTGAAATGGAAATGGATGCTGAGCGTTTTCCTGATAAGAATACACCCTCACAAGCTTGTTTTAAGACAGGAAATGTAAAGGCTACGACGAAGAAACTGGAACAGGCCAAAATAACGAAATTGGAACTGGAATTCATCCAGAAGACTTGCGATAACACTCTGGAATGTCTCAGAACATTGTCGAAAAATTATTAAATTATTAACTAGTTTTAAATTATTTATTTAATAATTAATTATTTAATCATTATTATTTGATAATTAAGTATTATTGTTAAAAATAATTATTAAGATTTTTTTTTGAGATCTAATTGATTTAATATTTTTTATTATTTGATGTCATATAAAAAAATAGTTCCTATAAAAGTTGTTCAGTTTTTTTTGTAGATTCATAATATGTACAGAAACATATTTAAAAAACAGAAGGTTACCTTAAAATACTCTTGAAAGCTTGTTCTAGGTCGACAAACAATAGCATAGTTTAAGGAGTTTCCCCCTTGATATAAATAAACTTTTATTTGAAACTTTTTTTCATTATAATGCACTGTTTTTGAGTTATAAGACTATCTCAAGATAAAAAAAAACTCACCCGGTATATGTGTCCTTTATATATACATACTCATCTCTATTCCCAACGTCCACAATTAAAATTTTCAAATCAGATGATAATTTTCCAATATATTTTTCAAGGACTGGTTTAGCTAAAACAATTGTACAAAGAATTAAATAACAATTTGGTTAGTCATTAATAGTAAGAGAATAGGAGCCGGAATTTAGGGGTGGGGGGACTCAAAAAAATATCTATATTTTACTGTATTGCTTAATGTGATGAAATGTGACAGGGAGGGGTAAGGAAATGTGACGTTCGCGGTGCATCAATTTGATTTTAATTTTTTTCTTGAAGTGGGTCCAAAAAGGCGAAATTTTGCGTGACGTATTTTATGCCCCTTATTTCACATTTGTATTCTATAGAATATAATGGGAGAGTATTGCGATGGCCAGTCTGGGTCCTGACTCTTTGAGAGCTTGTATCTCAGTGATGAAAAAAGTTAATTTGATTTTGTAACTCCTAGGTGAAAGGAATCGTTGTCCTGAATAGTTGGAAGCCGGATTTAGGACATAGAACCGGAAATTGTGGTCAAAAAGGGGTACAAAATCTATTGGTCAGTGTGTATGTATGTACCCCCCTGCGTTTCGCAACCATAAGTATCAGAGCTACCAAATTCGAAACTTAAGCTCAATATAGGCTACATGGAGTACAGCAAGCTTTTGGTTAAAATCAGAAAACCGGAAGTTGACATTTACATGAAAGATTTTTGTTTTGTTTTTTTGATTTTCTCAAAAACGGCTAGAACGATTTTTTTAAAAATTGGTGTACTTATCAAGTATCATGAGTTAATAGTTGTGTCAAATTTTTAATCCGATTGAATTAAAGGAAGGGGTTGTAAATTAGGAGTGTCGTAAAATAAATATTTTAATCGTTCATATCTCGTCTTCGGTAAGTCGTAGAGCGTTGAAATTTGAAACTTAAGCTATCTAGAGGCTACAAGAAGTATAACAAGATTTTGGCTAAAATAGAAAAACCTGAAGTTGGTGTTTACGTACGTAAGAATTTACCCCCTTACCCTCAGTATTTATTTTATGCATTTAAAGTTAGCAGAGGTAAAATTTTAATAAAATCACACTTATTTAGTGAACACGAATACTTAAATAATTATAATAAAACATGCGTGATTTTACTAAAATTTTACCTCTGCTAATTCTTTAGAAGTGCATAAAATAAATACTGAGGGTGGAGAAGAGAAAGCTGGGAGGGGGGAGCCATTGGTTATATACATCCTGAGGATATCTGTAGAAGATTGTTAGAACATTCCTCGGGATATTCCCAGAATATCTGTAGAAGATTCTTAGAACATTCCTCGGGAGATTCCCAGAATATCTGTAGAAGTTTCTTAGAACATTCCTAGGGAGATTCCCAGAATATCTGCAGAAGATTCTTAGAACATTCCTCGGGAGATTCCCAGAATATCTGTAGAAGATTCTTAGAACATTCCTCGGGAGATTCCCAGAATATCTGTAGAAGATTCTTAGAACATTCCTCGGGAGATTCCCAGAATATCTGTAGAAGATTCTTAGAACATTCCTCGGGAGATTCCCAGAATATCTGTAGAAGATTCTTAGAACATTTCTCTGGAGATTCCCAGAATATCTGTAGAAGATTCTTAGAACATTCCAATCGGAAAACCGGAAGTGGACATTTACATGAAAGATTTTGGGTATTTTTTTATTTTTTGGCTTGAGCCCCTGAACCCCTCCGGTTCCTGAGCCTATATTAATAAAAGACTTGTCCAATTTTAGCTGCATTGCAATCTGAGCACCAGCTGACGCCATCTTTATCTTTTGAACCAGTAAAATAAAGAAAGAATGTGGTTTTCGATTTTTCCAATTTTTTTATTTCCTCCCACAACTGTTCATAATTATTAATATGAATTTGTTCTGCCATTCTTAATTATAGACACTATTTAATATTGGTCTTAATACGAATATAATAATTTTAAAATGAACTTGAAATGTGTATTTGATTAGATATTATGTTATCTTTTAATCTAATCTCTATGACAGTTTATTTGTTTATATATAAATTTTAATTTGCCTAAAAATCACTAGAAATTATTCAAGGTTGAAGAATTTTTTGACTAAAATCACCAAAATTATGAAAAAGGTTAGTCTTAATGGAAAGTTATTATCGGATAAATGAATTAACAATAAAAAGGTTAGTCTTAATAGTAATGAATAAATAAATTGACAACAAAATTTGAATGAACAATTTCGATGATGACGTTGCTGGTCGCGCTCAGCGCTCACTATCGGCGAAAGTATGAACTAGCTTTCCATGTACATATCCTGTTTTCTAATTTTGAATAGGAGTAATATAATAGGACAAATATTACTTGATAATTTCAATTTTATATATTACAATCAGAGTTCCCACTAGAGCCTGGCAACTGAGACAACTGCCCAGATCCACGCACTTAAGAAAATGAAGCATAATAATATTTTTTAATTAAAAAAAACAATTTCATATTACCTAATATTTTCAGTTTTCTTTACAATATTCTATTACATTGGCGAAGTTAGAGAGTGGCGGCGCCAGGATTGAGCGAGGTGGGGCGACCGCCCAAGCCAAGGGCGGATCCAGGAGGGGGGGGGCGACCGCCTCCCCATAGAGGCTCGTGCCTGGTAAAAAAATTTCTAAAAAAAAATTTTTTTTTTTTTTTAAATTTTAAAATTGAAAATAAAGTTCTAAGTGTGCGGGGGCGGCGGCGTCTCTAACCCCCCCCCCCCATAAAAAATTCCTGGATCCGCCCTTGGCCCAAGCCAAATCTTTGTTGAAAAACTGCAATTTTTTGCAAAAAAAAATCGCAGTTTTTCCTTCATAAAATGAAAATTACTAATCCTAGAAACTTGATTCCTATCTCATTCTGTAGGAAATCTTATTGACTTGAACGTTTACTTGGACCACTTTTTTAAAATACTCTTAGATTTATAGATATCTAGCATTTTTCCATCACGCTTTTTAGGATTTGGATCATATCCTGTCAGGAAAATCTAGAATATCTATTAATCAAATACTTTTAACAAAAAAGTGGTCCAACTAAACGTTCAAGTCAACAAAATTTTCTAGAGAATGAAATAGAAATCAAGTTTCTAGAATGAGTGGTTTTCATTTTATGAATGAAAAACTGAGATTTTTTGCAAAAAATTGCAGATTTTCAAAATTTCAACCTCATTGCGGCACGGGTTACCATAATCTAATTAATATAAAATTTTGTTTACATTGTAGCAAATTTAATTTAATTTTAAAATGTATAGAGGCTTCTTTGTTGAAAACGTGCTTCTTCATAGTCAAAATGAGAAAAAATCGAAAAAAGTGCAAGTTTGAGATATGTCGAATTACTTATTCAATATTAGATTAAGGTATAGGGATTCGAATTTGAATCCTGAACGAATGTTAACAAAGGAAATAAATGGGTTAATAAATTCGTTTTAACAATTAATATTTAATAACAACTTGAAGATTATATATATATATAACAAAACTTTTCCAAATACAAACAATAACTTGACTATATAATAACAATTATTTGACCACTTTTCTATGAACTTAAAACTAGCTTCTTTGTTCCAAAAACATGTCATCTCATCTCCTCGAAGTTCAGAGGTGCCAACACACAGATTAGCTCATTCAAAAACCCTACACCAAACTCATGGCGCGAATTTGAAGCCATTCTACTTGACAAGATATTCAAAAGTGGCTGTTTTGGTGGTGGCTGTTTTTTGGACCCCCATTAAAAATCGAACTACTAGACCAATTTCGCATTTCTTATTTTTAATCAACGCGAAAATTTGTCATCTTTAATTTACTATAGAACGATTATTTATAAAATATGAACTGTTTTCGAGTTATAAGCGAAAAACTGGAAAAAGTCTGAAAATTTTGAGGTTTTTGTCACCCAGACTTTCGAGGTCGCAAACTTAAATTTGGCACACCATACCAAACGACACTAAAAAAATCTTTTCCTAAGCTGAAAACCCCCTATTTACTGTGCTATATGGGAAGATAATTTTTTTTGAGATCTACATTTTTCAATCTGTATTGATTTTTTTAAAGAATAAAATTAATCTCAAAGCATAAATAGTTATTGAGATATTGACTCGATTTTTCTAGGGGAGCAAGGAGTTTTCTAGGGAGGGGGGCAAGGGCGGATCCAGGAATTTTTTATGGGGGGGGGGGGGGGAGAATGTATATAAAAGGTGCCCGATGTATATAAGATATACTTTTTATCTCGAAAGTGTGTCGCGATCGAATTGTCCGAGCGGGGGGGGGGGGGTCAGAGCACGCCGCCGCCCCCCCACACACACACATATATAAAACTTTATTTTCAATTTTTTTTGAAAATAAATGTTTTTTTTTTGCCAGACACGGGATTCTATTTGGGGCAGTCGCCCCCTCCGCCCCCCCTGGATCCGCCTTGGGGGGGGCAGTGATCCCTTGCCCCCCCCCTTAACTACGCGGATGATTTTTAGTAATGAGAAAAAGTATTTGATTTGTTTTAATATATGAATGTTTTCAAATTTTTTATCACGTTCCAAATTTTGCCGCCCCTGGAAATTTACCACCCCTAGTATAAATCCAGTTTTGTATTCAATAAATAATAGCTTTAAAATAAACGATTAAGTTATGTTTTATATATTCTCAGCATTTAAAGTTATTTTTAAATATAATTTTATATATATATCTGGGAATTTTTAATGAAATTTAATCAGGGAGATTTTTTTATAGTGTTGGTATTTCTTATAAGTACCTTGATTTGTCAATAGATGGCGAAGACTAAATTTAAAATAACCTCAAATTTGAAGGCGAGGCACTTTCGTCTGCTTTTCAGGGCCAAAACAGGATATTTAACAGCTCTATCCTTTACATATGAGGTGATTTATATAATTTATAAAAATTTAAAAATAATATATTTATTTTTCATGTGATATATATTATTAAAGATTTGGCTTAATCAAAATAAATTAAATGGAGAACATTTTAATAAGACACAATGTTGGATATATCTGGACATGTTTAAGTTGTGTTGCATTTTTCCAATTAAATAAATATATTTCAAAATATTCTCCACAACAAAATCAATTAGATAAATATCACCAATGGAAATGGAGAAATATCGCCAGTTCATTTATTCATTCGACAATTACTGGAGTATGGACAACATTCTGGTATTGGATTTGGAATTTAAACAAAAATAATTTAATATATTTATTAATGTATATTAATATTTTAGTGTTTTAAGGATGCCTGGCAAAGGAAGAGAAATTTTAAAATTTTATACTAAATCATCTCATCAATTAATTTCTCTCTCTACCGGTAATTATTACAAATAACTAGAACATATATATATGAGTCATTCTATGTTAATTCAAGGACGTTTTGTTCGGTGACCCTGGTCGATTTATTTCATTTTCTGAAATGTTATTACCTATATCTATCTTAAGGTGGCCAGATTTTAACATTGGTAAAGCGGGACACCATTGACCGGGGGGGGGGGATTCTTGATTAAAAATACGGTCAAGTATTGTAATCGTGCATGAAAAAAGTGTTGTTTTTTTCAAAATATCTCAAAAACGGCTGAAACTATTTCGATTAAAAAAATTGAGCGAAACCATGGCATTTCGGTCTACAAAAAAGCTCTAATAAGTGAACATCGAAAAAATTATATTTTTCGAGATAATAATTGTTTTGTCAAAATTCTGTTAGTTAGTCGTTACCAAATTTTTGTGGACGAGCTAGCTCAAAAACTAGTGTGAATATCGAAACCAAATTTCACACGTAGTTTTGATCCATTGAGATTAAGAGCTGATTAGATTTTGGTGCATATCGACCCAAAATTAAGGGGGGTCGAGGGAAGGTTAAAAATTAAAAATCTAGGTCGTTTGAGCAAACTCAACCAAATTTTGTATACATAATCAGTGGACCCCCAGAAGTCTAAAAATGCAAAATCTAACCGCCCAAAATGCGGGGGGGGGTCGAAAAATGAAAATCTTTGCCATTTACCAAACTCAACCAAATTTTGTATACATAATCAGTGGACCCCCAGAAGTCTAAAATGCAAAATCTAACCGCCCAAAATGCGGGGGGGGGGGGGGTCGAAAAATGAAAATCTTTGCCATTTACCAAACTCAACCAAATTTTGTATACATAATCAGTGGACCCCCAGAAGTCTAAAAATGCAAAATCTAACCGCCCAAAATGCGGGGGGGGGGGGTCGAAAAATGAAAATCTTTGCCATTTACCAAACTCAACCAAATTTTGTATACATAATCAGTGGACCCCCAGAAGTCTAAAAATGCAAAATCTAACCGCCCAAAATGCGGTGGGCATGCGCGGATCCGGGGGGGGGGCGATGGGGCGACCACCCCCCCCCCCCCCTCAAAGCATTGGAGATCAACATTTTTTATATGTTTATTTAATTTTTTTATTTAAAATTGAAGAAAATAAAGTTCTCAGGTGGGGGGGTTTCGTCTCTGACCCCCTCCCCCCGCTTGGACAATTCGATCGTGACACACTTCCGAGATCAAAAGTAGATCTTATATACCGGCGACCCCCCCCCCCCCCAAAACAGAGGTCTGGATCCGCGCCTGGTGGTGGGGGTCGAAAAATGAAAATCTTGGCCAAATTTTGTGTACATAATCAGTGGGACCCAAGAAGTCTAAAAATGCAAAAACTAACCCCCCTCCCTACATGATTATAAATAATTTTATTAAATATAAGTGAGGGGCCAGGTTGTATGGTAAAGTCAAGTGGATGGCCACATCAGAACACCTCAGCTTATTTTTAAATTTCAACATAAGTACAATTTACAAAATAAATTAAATAAAAAAAAAAAAATATATGATTGCTGTCGTTGTTTAAAAGGTTATGAAATTTTTCACAAGAATTTGTTAAATTATATTTCACACATAAAATAGCTTTCAAATTCTCAACACTTAATTGGGATTTTTCTGATGTCCACACTTTATTTGCCATAGAAAAAACGCGTTCAGTTTCAGCATTAGTTCCTGGTAAGAACACCGCGTATTCCATAATTTATAGTGCATTATATTGTATATGGAACATGGTTTGTTTCAAAATGATGAAGCATTTCTAACCATTTGTTCTCTGTTGTGATTTTTGCTGATGCCCAAGTTTTAATCTTTTCCTTATCAATATATTCAAAAAATTCCATTGTTCATTAAGTCCAAACAATGATGGTCGAATTCTACAACAATGCCAACTTTGATAAGCTAAGTTCTCGACAATTATTTGTTATTATTTATGTTTATATAACATTATAAAATTAACAAAAATAATATAAAACTCATATCCCACTTTTCGTGCATTCTTTCCAAAAATCGGGACTTTTTTAAAACACGGGACACTGGACAAATTGTTAAAAACCGAGACTGTCCCGCCGAAAGCGGGACGTCTGGTCACCTTAATCTATCTACTCTACTCTTATTAAACGAGCAAAAATTGTATATATAAATTTGTATCTTGTTCTATTTTGAAAACGGCTCTACCAAATTCTATTAATAAGTTTTGAGGAAGAGAAAACGATCTGGCTAGGTCTGGACCTCGACAAATTTCATCCTAATTGATCTTTTCTTAATTAAAGTAATTATTGATAGATGAAAATTTCAATAAAAAAAGTTTGTTTACATTTTTTTCAATTATCTTTTATTTATTAATTGGTTTTTTTAATTTTAAAACCCACGAATACTTTATAGCAAATATTAATATATATTAAAATCAAACAATTTAATTGATTATAAATTTGAGCTTTAAATTCCACAAAGAGTTAGTAAGAAATATGATTATTTATTAGAATTTGCCAATTTAATTGATTATTATAAAACTCGATAAATTGTTATTTAATTAAAAATAAGCAGACATGTTCTGATGTGGCCATCCACTTGACTTTACCATACAACCTGGCCCCTCATTTATATTTAATGAAATTATTTATAATCATGTAGGGGAGGGGGTTAGTTTTGCATTTTTAGACTCCTGGGGAGGCCACTGATTATGTATACAAAATTTGGTTGAGTTTGGTACAAGAGCTTATATTTTCATTTTTTGACCCCCCCCCCCATTTTGGGCGGTTAGTTTTTGCATTTTTAGACTTCTGGGGTCCCACTGATTATGTATACAAAATTTAGTTGAGTTTGCTCAAATGGCCTAGATTTTTAATTTTTAACCCCCCCTCCATCCACCCTTAATTTTGAGTCGATATTCACCAAAGTCTAATCAGCTCTTAATCTCAATGGACCAAAACTACGTGTGAAATTTGGTTTCGATATTCCTACTAGTTTTTGAGCTAGCTCGTCCACAAAAATTTGGTAACGCACAGACTAACACGACATTTTGACAAAACAATTATTATCTCGAAAAATATAATTTTTTCGATGTTCACTTATTAGAGCTTTTTTGTAGAGCGAAGTCCCATGGTTTCCCTCAATTTTTTTAATCAAAATAGTTTCAGGCGTTTTTGAGATATTTCGAAAAAAAGAAGGAAAAAACACTTTTTTCATGCACGATTACAATACTTGACCATACCCTGTATGGTAAAGTAAAAATAATTATACGGAATTTATTTATATACCTATATATACATAATCTGTGGGCCACTAGAAAATTAGAAATGCAAAAACTGGAGTGCGGTTGGAGGTTAGGGGGAGGGGGCCAAGGGCGGATCCAGGGGGCGGCGGAGGGAAGACCGACCCCCCCCCCCCCATAGAGGCCCGTGCCTGGCAAAAAAATTTGTAAAAATTTTTTAAATTTTAAATTATAAAATAAAGTTCTATATATGTGTGGGGGGGGGTCCCGTCCCCGCCCCCCCCCCCCCGCTTGGACAATTCGATCGCGACACACTTCCGAGATAAAAAGTAGATCTTATATAAATCGGGCACCTTATACATTCACCCCACCCATAAAAAATTCCTGGATCCGCCCTTGGGAGGGGCTGCATGTTGTGGGGGGCTCGGGGGTTTAACTGAACCAAAAAGTTACCGAGCATCTCTCGATGGCTCCAAGTACTTATTATTAGGGCTTGGATTTCGCCCTATTTGCCTTTTTTTTATTTATGTCTTTAAAATTTAGGCCTATATGAATGATATCTATGCGTTTCATGAAATTCCGAATAAAATAAGAGGCATTTGTTAGTGCCTTTTTTGCCCTATTCTGAGTGTTAGTGCCTATTTTAGCTAAAATTGGCAATTTACATTTTCTAGATTTACAAGTTTTTTTGAATTATTAATAAAATCTTCCAAAAAAATTATTTATCGAGTCGCTAGGCGGCGGGCAAGGTCGTCTAGGATCTAGGACACTCAAAAATCGAAAAGTGGACCATATTTAATAGCTTGTTCCGAACTTGAAGTAACAAATAGTTCAACAGGTACTTACGTATTAACGCCACCGCAGCTAAAGATTTGGCGGTTTTTAAATTTCGCCAATCTACACCTAAAATTTTTGAGATAAATCATAAAATAGAATAAATCAGTTCCCCCCTGTCAAAAAACAACTTGAATAGGTTTTACCGGTTTATGATCTCGGTTTGATTAGATAAAAAATGTGGGTACATTAACGCCACCGCAAGGTTTGTTTGGGAACGCATTTTTTATCTAATCAAACCGAGATCATAAACCGAACCTATTCAAGTTGTCTTTTGACAGAGGGGGAACTGATTTATTCTATTTTATGATTTATTTCAAAAATTTTAGGTGTAGATTGGCGAAATCTAAAAACCGCCAAATCTTTAGCTGCGGTGGCGTTAATACACAAGTACCGTTCAAGCTGCAAGGCCCGCTTTCAGAGGCCCTCTTGCTAGCCAGGGGGTCCTCTTGACCCCCCCCCCGAAACCCACCCAGCAGCCCGCACCATGCACTCGTGCCCAACCCTCGCCACCACACACCACCCCAACACTCACCCCCGTACCACCACACTACGCCTCTGGACCCTCACCTGAATCCCCACTCCACCAACCCTGCCCCCCACCCCCGCTACGCCCCCTGGACTCCACTCCACATTACCGCCTTCACCCCACTTTACTCCGACTCACTCCCTCACACCACCCCCGAACCCTCATACCTCCCCTATACCCTAACCCACCCCATTCCACACCGCACCCAGTTTTTGCATTTCTAGCCCTCTAGAGCAGTGGTTCTTAACCTTTTTAAGCCAAGGCTCAATTTTAAGAAATATGTTGATGTCACGACCCAATAAAGCCGAATTTTTTTCTTTACCTTTTTTTAGATCATACTTATGCAATTTTGATCAATTTTAAAATGTTGACTTTTTTTTAACTCGCATATAATTTTTTTTTAACAATTAAGATAAACAAAGGTACTTTTCGATCCAAGGAAAATTTAATGAAAAAGAATGTGTTTTTGATATTTTTAATTTAATTAAGTAGTATTGAATAAATAAAAATATATTTTTAAACTTATTGAAAATTAATGTTGTAAGATATTTGGTTAACGATTCTGCGCGACCCAAAGAATATGCTTTGCGACCCAATTTTGGGGGTAGCGACCCCATGGGTTAAGAACCAGTGCTCTAGAGCAGGGGTCTTCAACGTTTTACAAATCAAGGGCCAAATTTTTTTTTCTGCAAAGCGGGCCGGACCCAGGCGCGGATCCAGACCTCTGATTTGGGGGGCGGGGGGAGTCACAAACGTCGCCCCCCCACATAGAACTTTATTTTCTTCAATTTTAAAATTTAATGTTATAAAAAAAAATTCTAAAAATTATTTTTTTGTAGTCGTTATTGAGAGTGCTGTTTTGGCGGGCCGCAGAAAACATATCGGCGGGCCGCACTTGCTCTAGAGGGTCACAGATTATGTAAACAAAATTAGGCTGAGTTTGCTCCAAGCGTAAGAATTTACATTTTTTCACCCCCCTCCCGCCCATTTGGGTGGTTTTTTGTGGGGAATTTTTTTAAACAAAAGTCAAAAATCACATCCCCCTACAACTTTGCTCATAAGAAAATTTACTGTAGAGTTAATACTTTAGGAGTTAGTTGATAATTTCCATTCGAGTGCCCCCCCCCCTTCCCAAACCCCCTTTTGGGGTCAAAATATCTTAAGTACGTTAACATCAACTTCCGGTACTTCTATTTTAGCCAAAATCTTGTGATACTTGTGGTAGCCTCTAGATAGCTTAAGTTTCAAATTTCAAGGCTCTGCGACTTATCGAAGTCGAGAACGATAAAAATATGACATGACTAATTTACACCCTCTTCCTTTATTTCAATCCGATTAAAAATTTGACACACATAATAACTCATGAGACTTGATAAGTACACCAATTTTTAGCGAATTCGTTAGAGCCGTTTTCGATTGGATATATATATATATATATATACAAGAATTGCTCATTTAATAAGATAAGAGTACCTGGAGGCACCCAGCGTTGCTCAGTAACTTCTTCCTTCAGTTAAAAGCTTTATTTTAATATTATTTTTAATTTAAAATTCTGATAAAAAGGTCGATTTTTATTTGAGAGCCGTTTTCAAATTAAAAAAAAATACAAATATATATAGTATTTGCCCACTGTACCCCCCACCCAGCTTGACCCCACCCCCGAAACCTCGCCCTACTCCCGGATCCCCCACCACTGCACCCCACCTCCTGCACCTGTTTTGATTCAACCATATGATTCATTTTTATTCATCCAATTGTTAATAAATCAAAATGTGTTGTTTTTTCAGAAAATTGACACCTGCTTATGCGAAATATATTTTTAAATAAATTCTTAATTATTTTTTATTCTATTAAATAAATAAAGTTCTTTATCAAAACAATTATAAAACGTTTATTAATATTTCTAACGTTTAGGGAGAACAAAATATGTTAAAATCCACAATCACAATAGTTCTTCAAGGCCTTTTAGAACAATGAAACAAACAACCCATTGTCTGCCTGGGTATAAAAGGAAAAGACTAGCCTTTTTTAAAACCCTAAGAATGTGATTTGTCTCCCTGAGAATAATTAATTTGATTACGAAAAAACCCATCAAAAACAATTTTGTCGAAGATGAGACCGTGACAGATTGAATTGTCACCCCAAAAACCCCCTAACCCGTGAATTTCATCAAAATCGGTAGAGTCGTTTTCAAAATATAACCAAGATACAAATATATATAACAAATAAATATACAATTTTTGCTCGTTTAATAAGCGTAGATAAGATAAGATACATATCAAAAAATCGAAGAGGATCACCGACAAAACGTCTTTGAATTGACATGGAATGACCCATTGATAATTTTTTTCCTTTTATTTATATTTTTAGGCAATTTTATTTATGATTTTTTTTTTTATTTATTTATATTTTTAGGTTATTTTATTTATGATTTATTTGATATTATTTCCAATGATAAAAAAACCAATACTATAGGATTGATTTTACACCACATTCTTGTATGGTATTTACAAATTAGTCTCATATTAAAAATACGGTGTGTTTATATAATAATGTTTGTCTATTTTGTTTGAATTGCAGGTGATATTATGTTTTGGGACAGTCGTTTCTCAAACATATTATATGGGATTTGCATTAATCGCTCTTCTTGTTGAACTTAATAGTATTTTTCTACATATAAGAGAATTATTGCTTATGCATCAATTCGATAAAAGCCATTCCATTTATAAATTAAATAATTTTATGAATTTAGGTAAGAATTCAATCAATTATACTTATACATTAATATTATTTAATAATTCAATCAATGGATACTTACATTTTATTAAATAAATACCGGGTGAGTTTTTTTATCTTGAGACAGTCTTATAACTCAAAAACAGTGCAATATATAAAAAAAGTTTCAAATAAAAGTTTATTTATATCAGGGGGGAAACTAAACTACCCCTAACCTAACCTATATAAAGATGTTTCACCTTGCATCAACACCACAATCTCTACTAATTAGAAACCTATATGTCTCTGTACATATTCTGAATCTACAAAACAAACTGAACAACTTTCATAAGAACTATTTTTTTTATACGACATCAAATAAAAAAAATACATGAATAAATTAAATCTCAAAAAAATCTTAATAATTATTTTTAACAATTATTCAACTTAATTATCAAATAATAATGATCAAATGATTAATTATTAAATAAATATTTATTAAATTGAAAAGTCTCAACAATGAAAATAAGTGTTTATAATGATCTTAAATCTTCATTATACGTAGGTACACAGATTTATTAGATTATTTTCTACTTAATAGTACTATTTAAAATTCTTGAGTTTAAAAAAGTTTCTTTCTCGTGTCAATCCAGTAAAAAGTTATATTGTATTATCATGATAAAAATGGAGCATTTTTGGTTGAAGACAGAATTGAAATGGTCTTAATTTATGTTGAACGTGGAAGAAGTGTTATGGGGCTCCCAGTGAAATGGATGCCGAGCGTATTCCTACACCCTCACAAGCTTCATTTTATCGTGTTGTAAATCTGTTTAAAAAAAAAACAAGAAATGTACCTAAAGGCTAAAAGAAACTTAAAAGGCCAAAATAACGAAATTGGAAGTGGAATTCATCCAGAAGACTTTTGGGATACACTCTGGAACAGTGTCGCCAAATTATAAAATGATTCATTATTATTAAATTATTTATTTAATCATTATTATTTGATAATTAAGTTGAATATTGTTAAAAATAATTATTAAGATTTTTTTTTCTTGAGATCTAATTGATTTAATATTTTTTTTTTTTATTTGATGTCGTCTAAAAAAATAGTTCTAATGAAAGTTGTTCAGTTTTTCTTCTAGATTAAGAATATGTACAGAAACATAGAGGTTTCTATTTAAAAAACCTAAGTTGACCTCGAAATACCCTTGAAAGCTTGTTCTAGATCAAGGGCGGATCCAGGGGGGGGGGCGATCGCCCCCCCCCCCCATACAGGCCCGTGCCTGGCGGGAGTGCAACACGTGCGTCGCACGCAGAGGCCAAAAAACGGCGGGCAAATCGACAGGGAATTTATAACAATTTTTTTATTTTATTTTTATTTTAATGAACTTAAAATACGAGATATGAAATTTGTAAAAAAAAACAATTATTTTTTTAAAAAATTTAAAATTTAAAATAAAGTTCTATGTGTGTGCGTGTGGGGGGCGTCTCTGCCCCCCCCCCCCTCCCGCTTGGACAATTCGATCGCGACACACTTTCGAGATAAAAAGTAGATCTTATATACATCGGCCACCTTATATACATTCTCCCCCCCCCCCCATAAAAAAATTCATGGATTCGCCCTTGTTCCAGATCGACAAACAATAGGGTAGTTTAGTTTCTCCCTTGATATAAATAAACTTTTATTTGAAACTTTTTTTCCATATAATGCACTGTTTTTGAGTTATAAGACTGTCTCAAGATAAAAAACTCACCCGGTATAAATATTTTTTTTTTTAATTGCAAAAGAATACTAAGGGCCTTTATTGATAAATAAAAAGCTATGCAATAGCTTAAACAAAAATACAGAAAAATATTTCTCATTAACAAAAGCTAATATTTTGCTAATCAGTTTTAATATTTAAGAGAATTATCTTTTTTTTAATTAGGGGCCGTCCATAAATTACGTCACACAGTAAAGGGGGTGGGCATCTCAAATTTGTGACAAAATGTAAGAGGGTGGGGGGTCACAGAGGAAACTGAATACAAAAATACAAAAATGCTCTACAAGTAAAATTCCTTAACTTTAACAATAAGAGAAGGGAGAGGGGTTTTGTGAAACCTACCTAGTAATTTAAATTTTAAAAAGTTTCTTAGATTTTTCAAAAAAAATTTTACTTTATTATATTAGATTTATTATTGTTAAATCTTAAATAATTTTAATATTATGAATATGTCAAAGTTTTAATATTTAACAAAATTCTCATTTCAGGCACATTTATTGTATTCAGATTTATTACACTAACATGGATGATATATTTTCTTGTTAAACATTATGACGAATTTTCCAATATTGTATTATTTTTTGGAATTATTTGTAAGTATAATATACAGGGTGAGTTTTTTTATCTTGAGACAGTCCTATAACTCAAAAACAGTGCATTATATGGAAAAAAGTTTCAAATAAAAGTTTATTTATATCAAAGCGGGAAACTAAACTACGCTATTGTTTGTCGCCGTAGAAGAAGCTTTCAAGGGTATTTCAATGTCAAGTTCTGTTTTTTAAATGGAAACCTATATTTTTCTTTAAGTCTATTTTTTAATCTAACAAAAAAAACTGAACAATTTTCATAAGAACTATTTTTTTATTAGACATCAAATATACAAAATATTAAATCAATTATTAGATCTCAAAAAAATCTTAATAATTACTTTTAACAATTATTCAATTTAATTATCAAATAATAATGATTAAATAATTAATTATTAAATAAATAATTATTAAATAGAAAAGTCACAACAATGAAAATAAGTGTTTATAATGATCTTAAAACTTTGTTATACTCAGATTTAAGGGATTATTTTCAACTTAATAGAACTATTTGAAATTCTTAAGTTTAAAAAAGTTTCTTTTCAGTGGATAGTTATATTGTATTTCCATAATAAAAGTAGAGCATTTTTTGTTTAAGACAGAATTGAAATGGACTTAAATTATGGTGAATGTGGAAGAAGTTTTATGGGGCGGGTATTGAAATGGATGCCGAGCGTTTTCCTTATAGGAATACACCCTCCCAAGCTTCATTTTATAGTGTTGTAAATCTGTTAAAAAAAAACAGGAAATGTAAAGGCTAGGAAGAAACTGGAACAGGCCAAAATAACGAAATATAAACTGGAATTCATCCAGAAGACTTGCAATACACTCTGGGATGTCACAGAACAGTGGCGCAAAATTCTTCTTCTTCTTCATCTTCTCTATAGGCTTTAGCCTATTCTTTCAATAAGAAAAAAAGAATAAAGACGTTAGTTTCTTGCTGCGACATCGTTCCATCTTTTTTTCGGCCGCCCTCTGCTCCGAGTGCCACGTGGACGATTTTTGCAAAGCGGTCATCCGTCATTCGTTCCACCTGTTCCCCCCATCCCTTCTTTCTCACATCATAGATTCTATCCCTTGTATTTTTCCATGTATAGCCCTTATTATTCTCGTCTCTGTTCGCAAAATTATTAAATTATTTATTTAGTAATTAATTATTTAATCATTATTATTTGATAATTAAGTTGAATAATTGATAAAAATAATTATTAAGATTTTTTTTTTGGGAGATCTAATTGATTTAATTTTTTTTTAATTTGACGTATAAAAAAAATAGTTCTTATGAAAATTGTTCAGTTTTTTTTGTAGATTAAGTTGATGTATAGAAAAATATAGCTTTCATTCGAACATTCGATTAATATAGGTTTCCATTTAAAAAATAGAACTATTACTAATTATTATTAAATTATATATTTAATAATTAATTATTTGATCATTATTATTTGATAATTAAGTTGAATGATTGTTAAGAATAATTATTAAGAATTTTTTTTTGAGATTTAATTGATTTAATATTTTGTTTATTTGATGTCGTATAAAAAAATAGTTCTAATAAAAGTTGTTCAGTTTTTTCTCTAGATTCAGAATATGTACAGAAACATATAGGTTTCCATTTAAAAAACAGAAGTTGATCTCGAAATACCATTGAAAGCTTGTTCTAAGGCGACAAACAATAGTGTAGTTTAGTTTCCCCCTGATATAAATAAACTTTTTTTGAAACTTTTCCATATAATTCATTGTTTTTGAGTTATAAGACTGTCTCAAGATAAAAAACTCACCCGGTATACAATTTATAATAATGATATTTCTAATAATTATATAAAATAAATTCTAATTGTATTGTGTTGTACACTCTTTCAGCACTGCCAATAATTTTATTCATGAGTGTATTACTATTTTATAAAATAATACGTTCAGATTATGTAATGAAAACATGAACAAGGTGATATTAGGGATTGAATTATAATAATAATAATTAAACTAGTTGTATATAATTTACCATAAAATATTATAAAAACCGACGTTTCTACCTCGTTTTTTTGTAATATGAATAAAAAAAAAATTGATTTTTATAAAATATAATTATAAAGCATCAATAAGTTCCTGAAAATCAGTTATAAACCATTTTGCTTTTTCTTTCACTTCTTTTCTTATAATATTTCCGCCAAAACCTGAAAATTTAGATAAAATTAAATTTCACAATTATTGGTATTTCGACAAAAATTTCTCCTTGTAAACCTAACAATGGATTCCAGTAGAGTTATATACTCTGATTATCATGTAATTTCCCTATTTTTTACAACAGGTCAGAGTTTTGAGATATTATCGGTCAAACAGACGAAAAAGGCCATTTTGACTTTATTTTCGAGTCCCATAAAATATATTGTTGACGTAACAGAAAAAAGCTTCCTTTTTGATTTTCAAATTACCACTAGTATTTTGCTCAATTATTAGGTCATTCAATAAGTCCGTAGGATGACACATAGATGGCGTTACTAGAATTTTCCATATGATTTTTATTTAGTACTAACCTTCAAACGATAAGTGTATAAATTTGACAGCAATCTAACTATTGATTCGCAACTTTTGTTATTGAAAAAAAAATGAGAAAAAGTGAATTTCGAGTTTTAATAAAGCATTGCTTTTTGATGAAAAAAAATATAGTGGAAACCAAACAATGGCTTGATAAACATTATCCGAACTCTGTTCCATCGAGACAAATGGTAGAGAAGTGGATTGCTGAATTTATCGTACCAGCACAAATGATGCAGAGCGCAGTGGACGCCCAAAAGAGGCTGTTATTTCAGAAAAAATCAAAAAAATCCTCAAATTAGTTATGAACGATCGCAAATTGAAGGTGCACGAGCTAGCTGACATTGTAAAGATATCAGATGGTAGTGTTTTTGCCATTTTACACGAACATTTGGGTATGCGAAAGCTCTGTGCAAAGTGGGTGAGCTCACAGTCGACCAAAAACAACAACGAATTGATGCTTCAGAGGAGTGTTTGGCGCTGTTAAACCGCAATAAAATGGAATTCTATGGTCGATATGTGACAATGGATGAGACATGGCTTCACTATTACACACCAGAATTCAAAAGAGAGTCAGCTGAGTGGACGAACCGAATCCAAAGCGAGCAAAGACGGTAACAGTCGGTAAGGTGATTGCTTCTGTATTTGGGGATGCGAATGGAATAATATTCATTGACTATCTCCAAAAAGGAACCACCATCAACAGCGACTATTACTGTGCACTTTTGGATCGATTGAAGGCTGAAATCGCAAAGAAACGGCCACATTTGAAAAAGAAAAAAGTGTTGTTTCACCAAGACAATGCACCGTGTCACAGATCGATGAAAACGATGCGGCAAAATTGAATGAATTGGTCTTCAAATTGCTTACCCACCCACCATATTCTCCAGATTTAGCCCCCAGCGACTTTTTCCTGTTTTCAGATCTCAAGAGAATGCTTGCTGGAAAGAAATTTAAGTCCAATGATGAAGTAATTGCTCAAACTGAGGCCTATTTTGACGAGAAAGAGAAATCGTACTATAAAAGTGGTATCGAAAAGTTGGAAAATCGCTATACTCGTTGTAACGCCCCCGAAGGAAACTATGTTGAATAATAAAATCGAGTTTTGTCAAAATTTTGTTTTTTTTCTTACTTATCCTACGGACTTATTGAATGACCTGTTAGAACTCGAATTATAACTAAAAAACTAAGACCTTATGTTTCTATCTATGTTTATTATCCTTTATAATCACATAGTTTTAGTTTTTTGAGTAGTAACTCAAGTTCTAATTGAGCTAAAAACAAGTGGTAATTTCAAAATCAAAGAGAAAGCTGTTTTTTATAACGTTAATCAAATATTTTGATTTCAAATATTGCTGTTTAATATTTAATGGGACTCGAAAATAAGGTCAAAATGGCCTTTTTGACCGATATCAAAATTCTGACGTGTTCTAAATAATCGGGAAATTGTATGATAATCAGCAAATAAAACTACTAGAATCCATTGTTAGGTTTACGGGGAAAATTTTTTGTAGAACAGTGTAATCAAGAAATTTCTTATAATTAATTTTGTTCAAGGAGCGTGGGTGTTGGTTCGAGGGGAGACATATTTAATAAAAATTAAAATTATACTCCTAAGAAGGATTCTCAAATAAAAGAAATATGTTAAACATAAAAAAGCTTGAAATTGGCAAAATATACCGGGTGATTTTTTTTATCTTGAGAGAGTCTTATAACTCAAAAACAGTGCATTATATGAAAAAAAGTTTCAAATAAAAGTTTATTTATATCAAGGGGGAAATTAAACTACGCTATTGTTTGTCGACCTGGAACAAGCTTTCATGGGTATTTCAAAGTCAACTTCTGTTTTTTAAATGGAAACCTATATGTTTCTGTACATATTCTGAATCTACAAAAAAAAACTGAACAGCTTTTATAAAAACTATTTTTTTATACGACATCAAATAATAAAAAATATTAAATCAATTAGATCCCAAAAAAAATTGTAATAATTATTATTAACAATTATTCAACTTAATTATCAAATAGTAATGATTGGATAATTAATTATTAAATAAATATTTATTAAATCGAAAAGTCACAACAATGAAAATAAGTGTTTATAATGATATTAAAACTTCGTTATACTCAGATTTAAGAGATTATTTTCTACTTAATAGAACTATTTAAAAGTCTTGAGTTTAAAAAGGTTTATTTCTCTTATCAATCCAGTATATTGTATTACCATAATAAAAATGGAATATTTTTTGTTCAAGACAGAATTGAAATGGTCTTAATTTATGTGGTGAATGTGAAAGAAGTGTTATGTGGGGCTATTTCAAGGTCAAGTTCTGTTTTTTTTAAATGGAAACCTATATTTTTCTTTACATTTCATAAATCTTAAAAACAAAAACTGAACTTTCATTAGAACTATTTTTTTATTCAACATCAAATAAAAAAAAATATTAAATCAAAAAGATTAAAAAAAAATCCAAATAATAATAATAATTATTGACAAATAATAATGATTAAATAATAAATTATTAAGGTAGTTCTTTCACAAATGCAAAAGTTCAAGAAGTTTTTGAAACTTGGAATATAAGTCATTAAAAGTATAATACACATACTGTTAAAATTTGAAGACGATTTA
The DNA here is from genome assembly GCA_024734495.1 of Forficula auricularia. Classification (NCBI taxonomy): domain Eukaryota; kingdom Metazoa; phylum Arthropoda; class Insecta; order Dermaptera; family Forficulidae; genus Forficula; species Forficula auricularia. The sequence continues at coordinate 3,528,329 of JALMQS010000853.1, read as the reverse complement.
CCCCACCAAACATGAAATAATTGGAATTAAAAATGAAATTTTTTACATATGGTAGATTGGGCTTAAAGGGTGAGAAAATGATCATTATTTTATTTTTTTTCATTGAAGGACTTTCACCATCTTGATGATATCTTAATATTTATTAGAATAATATATTTGGAGTAACTTAAAAAAAAAATTAAAATTATTTACCACGTAGTTTTGATAAAAAACAACATATCTGGGCGATTATTTTTAGTGGAGGGGATATAAGCACAATGGCTTGGAAACGACCGGCAAGTATGTGTGTATCCATATAGAGATTTCGCACTGTCAGTGGTACAGTCACGTTAAAAAAAAATGCCCAAAAATTTTAAGTTCCGTTCATATTTATAGAGTGGTTACGAGGCTAAAACTTTATGTGTGGATTGTCGCGAAAGAACCTCCTTAAATAAATAATTTAATAATTTTCCGACAATGTTCTGAGACATTCCAGAGTGTATCGCAAGTCCTCTGGATGAATTCCAGTTCCAATTTCCTTATTTTTTTTTAACAGATTTACTACACGAAAAAATGAAGCTTTTGAGGGTGTATTCCTATTAGGAATACGCTCGGCATCCATTTCAATAGCAGCCCCATAACACTTTCTCCAAATTCACCATAAATTAAGACCATTTCAATTCTGTCTTCAACAAAAAATTCTCCATTTTTATTATGGTAATACAATATATAACTATCTACTGAATTGACATGAGAAATAAACTTTTTTAAACTCAAGAATTTTAAATAGTTCTATTAAGTAGAAAATAATCTCTTAAATCTGTGTACCCACGTAGGTATAACGAAGTTTTAATATCATTATAAACCCTTATTTTCATTATTAAATTATTGGATAAAAAATACTTGGTAGGTTTCACACTAAGATATAAAAAATAAAAAGAATTTATTTTTGGAGAGACTTTAATCTCGATATATATATATATATATATATTCCTTTCTGTTACATTCTGTTACTCCTGAAGATGGGTTAGCCACCCGAAATATACCTATATATAAATATATATATCGAGATTAAAGTCTCTCCAAAAATAAATTCGTTTTATTTTTATATCTTAATGTGAAACCTACCAAGTATTTTTATCCAATAATTTAAAAAATGTTTCACCAAGTACCAACATCAAATTCCTTAAAAACCTTATTTTCATTGTTGTGACTTTTCAATTTAATAATTAATTATTTAATCATTATTATTTGATAATTAAGTTAAATAATTGTTCAAAATAATTATTAAGATTTTTTTGAGATCTAATTGATTCATGTATTTTATTTATTTGATGTCGTATAAAAAAATAGTTCTTATGTGTATCGCAAGTCTTCTCGATCAATTCCAGTTCCAATTTCGTTATTTTAGCATGATTCAGTTTCTTCATAGCCTTTATATTTCTTGTTTTTTTTTTTTTAACAGATTTATAACATGATGAAATGAAGCTTGTGAGGGTGTATTCCTATCAGGAAAACACTCGGCATCCATTTCAATGGCACCCCCATAACACTTCTTCCACATTCATCAAAAATTAAGACAATTTTGATTCTTTCTTCAACAAAAAAATACTCCATTTATATTATTATAGTAATACAATATAACTAACTATCTACTGGATTTACACGAGAAATAAACTTTTTTAAACTCAAGAATTTTAAATAGATCTATTAAGTAGAAAATAATCTCTTAAATCTGAGTATAATGAAGTTTTAATATTATTATAAACACTTATTTTCATTGTTGTGACTTTTCGATTTAATAATTAATTATTTAATCATTATTATTTGATAATTAAGTTAAATAATTGTTAAAAATAATTTTTAAGATTTTTTTTGAGATCTAATTGATTCATGTATTTTATTTATTTGATGTCGTATAAAAAAATAGTTCTTATGAAAGTTGTTCAGTTTTTTTTTTTTTTTTTGTAGAATAAGGTGACGTAAAGAAAAATATAGAGTTCCATTTAAAAATAGAACTTGACCTCGAAATACCCTTGAAAGCTTTTTCTACGTTGACAAACAATAGCGTAGTTTGGTTTCCCCCTCGATATAAATAAACTTTTATTTGAAATTTGTTTTCATATAATGCACTGTTTTTGAGTTATAAGACTTTCTCAAGATAAAAAATTCACCCGGTATATTTCGGGCTTCGACAGACCCATCTTCAGGAGCTTGACAATCAATATGTAAACTCCTGAAATATACTGAAGCGGATTAAGTGGTAAGCGGCCGCTTAAGGTCCCGGAATACCAAAGGGTCCCCGAGGTCTTACAATGTCTTTTAATTAGGGTTGTAGTTTTGTTAAATAATTAATATAAAACTTAACATAACATTTGAAATTTCATCAGTAAATTTCTTATTAAATTTAGGGGTCACGATGAAGGCAAAGATTCCAATAAGAAAGGAAATTATTTAATCTGCTTGGAATACCTTATTGAATAAAATGAATTTTTGAAGTTACATTTATAAAAATATGACAACCAAGAAATTACCTATAAATGCATCTGCTGGTGGACATGCCTCAGCATCCGTAGCTCCATCCCCAATCATTACTAAATTGATATATCCATGATTTTCTTTAAGTAATTTTATTACTTCACCTTTACCTCCACTTCGTGAAGTAGGTTCAGATTCGTCAAATCCTGCGAATTCACCTGGAAATCCATTTAAAACATTTCTTATTATTTGAATCAGAATTTCTTGAGAAATTGTTAAATTTGCATGCCACTTTAGATTATTTATTTACTCTAATAGTTTGAAATTATAATCATATGAGCTCTGTAGCAAAATCTTCCTCAATGAAACATGAACTTTGTTAGGCTCTCTTGTGCCGAGTGCTGTGTGGCGCTTTGATGCCGCGCCCCCCATCAAGTCGATGGGGTCCTAACAATCTTGCGTATGCAGAGTTGTAGGTTGCGTGTTCATAATGGGTGAGTGCAGGGGAGGGGCTGCTGGATGGCGGTGGCCCCCCCCCCCCCCAGATTCGAATGTTCGAATCCCATTCGCTATTCCAGTCGAATCGAGTCGCTTTAATTATAGCATAATATATGTCACTCATGCAAAGCGACTCAACGATCCGACTGAGTCATCTGGAGGGGCCAAATGCCAACCAGCAGCCCCTCACCTGCACTCAACAGATTGTTAGGACCCCATCGACTTGATGGGGGCGCACAAACCACCACACAGCACTCACTTCAAGAGAGCCCTAACAATAACTGGTGACCCTGACGTGATTGCAAAGCAAGCAGCCTCTTGACCCGCCAGCTAGGTGGATAGAGCCTTGCCCGGCTGACTTAGTCGGTAATCGGCAATCACACAAGAAACAAAGGGTGTGGTGTAGCGGCCCGCTCTCGCTCATAGCGACGAGCCTTGAGACACATCGCTTTTGCATGAGTGAAATATATTCACCCATGCTATAATTAAAGCGACTCGATTCGACTGGAATAGCGAATGGGATTCGAACATTCGAATCTGGGGGGCCACCGCCATCCAGCAGCCCCTCCCTGCACAAACCCATTATGAACACGCAACCTACAACTCTGCATACGCAAGATTGTTAGGACCCCATCGACTTGATGGGGGGCGCGGCATAAAGCGCCACACAGCACTCGGCACAAGAGAGCCCTAACAACATTCATTTATTCAGGTTCAGACGTCATTTTATATTACGCCCACTCAGGGCTGAATTTAGGAAATTTTTTTTTTTAGAGAAATTATTTTTAACGGCGTTCCCCCTCAAAAAATTTTGAAGAATGTATTTTATTTTATTTAATTGGATGCAAAAGCAATAAACTAGGCACATTAAACATTGTTACAATTTAAGGAATCGTAGGGAGTTGGACAAGACTTTAAATTAAATTAAATACAAGTTTTGATTAAATATGCCATACGTTTCGTTGCTATTTTGCAACTTCTTCAGTGGCTCATTTATTAAACTTATTTGTCAGGATTTTTTACTACGAGAAAAAACATTTCAAACAATATTCTTTTTTCTATCACAATTCATTCAACTCATCAACCAACATAAAATATAAACTTTTAAACAAATTAATTGTTTTTTGTCAAAAAACTAAAAGAATCAAATTGAACAAAGAAATTTTTTTTTTATTTTTTTTATTATTTATTTTAATATTAAAGATATTTAAGATTCTTTAGTTTTTTGACAAAAAATTAATTTGTTTAAAAGTTTATATTTTATAAATAAATAAATAAATCTTTATTCCTCGACCTGCTTAGAGGCACAAGTCCTCGGTGGCTAGGTCCTCCAAACATCAATACAATATAGCTACAATACATTAATAAACATCAATACAAATTAATTACAACAATTTTAAAAAATAATAAAACAAGTAAAAAAAAATAAAAAATAAAAAAAATAGAAATGTATGCTCATTAATAAATTGTATGTATTTATGTTGGTTGATGAGTTGAATGAATTGTGATAGAAAAGAATATTGTTTGAAATGTTTTTTCTCGTAGTAAAGAATCCTGACAAATAGGTTTAATAAATGAGCCACTGAGGAAGTTGCAAAATAGCAACGAAACGTATGGCATATTTAATCAAAGCTTGTATTTAATTTAATTTAAAGTCTTGTCCAACTCCCTACGATTCCTTTAATTATTAATCATGGACACGAATAATGAAATATTGTTACAATTTGTTTGGATTATTAAGTTCAATAATGGGGGGGTCAGATAGGCTAGGCGGTAGCGTGACAGCGAGCTAACCAGGGGACCCGGGTTCGAATCCGACTCGAGGCATCCAGCTAAAATCTGACCCCCGGGGGTAGAGACAAATTTTAAAAAAAATAATAACTAGTATCGTAATTAGGCTTATGGCTAGAAAGGCCGAAAAGCCAAAAAAAAGTTCAATAATAAATATTAGATAGGTAATACGTAGGTATATCAATTTTTCAGAGGAAAAGTAACAATAAAAAGTGTTATTATCTTTTATTTATTAATTGTTTTTTTTTTTAATTTTAAAACCCACTAATAGGTTATAACAAATATTATTAAATTATATTATTAAAATTAGGATTTTTTTTTTTTTAATTAACTGGTGTCAAACCTAAATAAAAAAAAAATTAACAGGTGTCTAAATCAATCATAACATTACATTAATCATAAGTTTCCTGTATTTGATTCGATCGCCAATCGAATGCATATGATTTTTGTCAAATAATAAGTGAAAATAATATCCGAATTTTTTATATTTCTAACTTGAAATAGTGAAGTTAATTTTCGCATTAATATATCAAAGAATAACTAATATATTAACGAGAATTGCCTTTGATCGCGACTTTTAAACAAGATATATATATATATATATATATATATAGTACCTGGCCACCGAGCGATGCTCGGTAACTTTTTGCTTCAGTTAATAGCTATATATTAATCCCCGAAACCCCCCCTCGCCCACACCACTTCACCTCACCTCCTGCACACTCCCACCCTACCCCCACCTCCACCCCCGAAACCCCGTACCTCCCCCTGAAACCCCGTACCCTCTCCCGGACCCCCCGCACCCAGTTTTTGCATTTCTAGCCTTCAGTGGCCCACAGATTATGTGTTTATATATATAGGTATATAAATAAATACGGTATAATTATTTTTTTTAATTAAATAACAATTTTCGAGTTCATCAATTAAATTGTCAATATGATATTTGTGGGATTTAAACCTCGATTTTTAATGAATTAAATTGCCCAACTTTTAATATACATATAATAATAATTATAATGATCTTATTGTGGGATATAAAATTAAAAACCCAATTATTTATTAAAATGATATTGAATAAAAATGTAAATAAACATTTTTATCGAGACAACCACCTGTGAATAATTATTTCAATTAACAAAAAATCCATCAAAAACAACTTAGCCGAAGATGAGACCGTGACAGATCCAATGTCCAACACAAAACTCTCATAACCCGTGAATTTTATCCAAATCGTTAGAGCCGTTTTCGAGAACCCCACCGGATATATATATATATATATATATATACAATTTTTGCTCGTTTAATATAATAAGATAAGATATATATGGCGAGACTACTCTTTTTTTTTTTTTTTTTTTTAGAATCAGTAATTTTTAATAGTTATTGCTTCCAAAATCTATTTATATTATTTTTTTGATAAAATGAAATTAAAAATATAATAATTGTATTGTACATATGAGCATCGCTGTGGCAAATAAGCATGATCATCTTTGTTAAGGGAGATTGGTGTGGGTGGGTTCTTGGTGAAACTTGATTTTAAATCAAGTAAAGAAAGTTTTGAAAAAAATTTTGAAACTTTTTATATAATTTAAGATATAAAATACTAGGTAGGTTTCACAAAAATAAAAGATCAGATGCTTGAAGTTAATTTTATCATCAATATATTAAAGAATAATTAACACATTAACGAGAATTGTTTTTGATCACGCTTTTTAATATGAGATATATATGACGAGACTACTTACTGCTGGTTGAGGCTATTAGAGTCTGCTGAGTCTTAAGTCTGGACTAAGAGAGAATGAAAAAGATATGATCCATTTGGCTATAATCCAGCATCATTTCGCGATTGGCCCGCATGCAAGGGCGGATCCAGGAATTTTTTATGGGGGGGGGGGGAGGGAATGTATATAAGGTGCCCGATGTATATAAGATCTACTTTTTATCTCGAAAGTGTGTCGCGATCGAATTGTCCAGATACGCCCCCCCCCCCACACACACATAGAACTTTATTTTCAATTTTAAAATTTTTTAAAAAAATAAATGTTTTTTTTTTTAATTTTTTTACAAATTTCATATCTCATATTTTAAATTCATTAAAATAAAAATAAAAAAAATTGTTATAAATTCGCTGTCGATTTGGCCGCCGTTTTTTGGCCTCTGTGTGCGACGCACGTGTTGCACTCCCGCCAGGCACGGGCCTGTATGGGGGAGGGGGCGGTCGCCCTCCGCCCCCCCCCCGTGGATCCGCCCATGCCCGCATGACGCTTTTTATATCAAACACTGATATGGATCACCAAATGAATTTGATTGCTGGATTATAGCCAAATGTATCACATCTTTTTCATTCCCTCTTGGTCCAGACTCAGCAGACTCCAATAGCTTCATAATGAGAAAATTAACTTCACTATAGCATTACAGGTGGATTCATAACATTACAGGTGTGTTTACAAATAAAGTGGTTCAAGTGGGTTTTTTTTTTATATAACTTGGAAACAAATCTTATTAAATTTTATGTTTTTTATTTCAGATCCTATACGATTATTTTTTTAATTATTATTTTCCTATTTATTTTTTTATAATGTTTATCAATTTGAACGAATGTGGGCAAATTGGTGTACGAGTAAACAAAAACAATATAAATATTATAGAATTCATTAATAGAAGAAAAAGAAAAAAAAACTAAGGGCCAGTTTCATAAAAAAAAAAAAATTATCCTAGGCTTACTCAACTTTGGGTTGAGAGTTACCCTGGAATTCGAAACAATATTGTTTTTCATAAAACAAAATAGGGGTCGAGTTAGCTTAAAATTATTGGATAAAAAATACTTGTTAGGTTTCACATTAAAAAAAAAAAAAAACTGTCGAGTTAGCTCACCCCGAGTCAAGGATAGGAAAATAGGTTGGCAATACCAAATTCCCTGCTGTATAAAAAAAAAAAACATTTTTTTCAAAAAACGAATTTATCTGTAGAAACAGGAATAATTAAATAAAAAATAAAATAAAATTGATTTAAAGTTTATTTTCTAAGTAGGTAGTTATTATTTAAGATTTTGATATTAGATAATTACTTGTAAACAATAATATACCGTATTATTAACATTGATTCAAAATAAACGGATGTGGCTCTCCACATGACTTTACCATACCCTCGGCCCCTTTCTTATATTTAATAAAATAATTTATAATTATATACTAAAGACCCCCCTCCCCTCTTAATTTTGGGACGTTTAGCAATTAATAATAACTCCTTTTAATAACTTTTAAGGAGTTCGGTGTTGGTTCTAGGTGAAACATTTTATTATTATATTACTCCTTTTAATTATGAAACTATTTTATTAGAAATATCTGGTTTCTTCGATTTTAGTTTGAAATTTCTTTAATTTAATTTATTAGATATTTACTTTTAAAAAATTATACCTATATAATAGTTTTTTTTTGTTTTATTCTAGTCTGTGTTAACATAAATTAAATTTATATAGGTACATGTATATAGGTATATTTGGCTATATTTAATATTATATAAAAATAAATAATATAACGATTTGTTTTGAATCATTTTAATTTGAAACTCTAACCCAGTGGTTCCCAACCTGGGGGCGATTGGGGGCGATGAGTATTCAAAGGGGGAAAAATTAAAATACACTCACTTGCAAAGAAATGGACTCATTTCCCTTGCGAGTTGTTAAATGTAATTTTCATTCTCAAATATAAATAATGTTATATTAATATTTTTTAGAAAAAATATTTAAATTTCTAACAAATTACAAAGAAACATACTGTTGTTAACGCGGCATTTAGAGTATTTTTTTCTTGATAATAATATAATTCTTTTTAATGGTAATATTTTGGAGTAGCAGGCGGTATGTCAATAATAAATTCATTGATTGGGGTTTTACTAAATTTCGACTTTGCGTGGGAATTTTCCAAGAGAGTAATTTCTAGAAAATAGGCAGGCTTCAATATTTCGAACCGAATAAATCTGCTTTGGTTGTTTTTATATACGATAATAAAATTGTTTAAAATAATACAACTGCTTTATTATTTACACTTTAGGCATACAATGAAAATGAAAAGGGGGCGATAAGTGTTAGTAAACCTCCAGAAAGGGGCGATCGGCCACAAAAGGTTGGGAACCACTGCTCTAACCTATAAAATGTTTTTCTAATATAAATAAACACAGGCTTACCACCAGGATAAAGATTAACCCATTAGAGTTGTAGTGGCAAAATTTTCAGTGTGGGAACGCTAAACTACCGAATCTTAATCTAAGTAAACTATTAGAATATTGAAATTCGGGTGCATGGGTGCCAAGGGCAGGATCCAGGAATTTTTATGGGGGGGGGGGGAGAATGTATATAAGGTGCCCTATGTATATAATATATACTTTTTATCTCGGAAGTGTGTCTCGATCGAATTGTCCAAGCGGGGGGGGGGGGGCGGAGACGCCACCCCCCCCACACACACACACATATAGAACTTTATTTTCAATTAATGTTTTTTTTATTTTACAAATTTTTTGCCAGGCACGGGCCTCTATGGGGGGGGGGGTGGTCGCCCCCTCCGCCCTTGATGGGTGCTGATGCCTCATATATTGAAACACATTTTTTAAGATATTATGTTATTTACTTGCGTAAGTGATTTTAATTTTTTGTGTTATTATTATTATTTTTTTTTTTTTTACTGAATGAAACCAGTGTGGGAACGCCGTTCCCACGCGTTCCCGCTCCACTACACCCCTGTAACCCATCAATTTCGGAGAATAAAATGTAGCTGGGTTAAGTTTGAGATCACCCTATGTTTTTTTTATGAAACATATTTCGAGAGCTAACTCGAGGGTCTTCCCTAGCATAGGGTCATCCTATTTTTATGAAACTGGCCCCTAAGAAAATTACACGCGGATTTCCTTTCTCTTATCTATTTACTGGCTGCAGGAGGTGGGGTGCTGGGTTGGAGTGGGGGGTGCGGTACGCGGTGTCCAGGGGCGTAGCGGGGTTGGTATGTATCTTTTAAAATAAATTGATTTTGTTCAAAGAGTAGGTAATTAGTCAGAACTTTTTTTGAGAAAAAAATAAAAATCATTTATCCTGATCGTAAAGAGGCTAAAAACATTTTTTAATGGTGATTGACCCCATGAGAAATAATAGATAGAATATTTCTAATTGAGGGGACTGATGATGAAGGCTGACCCTTCGAAACTATAGTATATAAATATACATATTTATCAATTGAAAGTATTGAAGAGCGGCCCAGGGGTGGTGAGGGGGGAAAGGATTGACACATATCCAAATATGTGTCCGCCTCCCTGGTGTAATGGTCAGAATAACTGACTGGCAACCCGGAGGTCTCGGGTTCGATTCCCGGCTATACCCAGACATTTTTTCTGTAAGTATAGGGTCTGGTGATAAAAATTAAGTGGGAGATAAATTTAACCTAATTTATCGCGCGGAGAATTTACCACTGCTCGAAGCCCCTAAAACCTTAGTAAATTGGATATTGGATTGTATCTAAGTTTCTGAGACTGGCTCGTGATCCCGGCTTCTTTTCCTTCTACTCTGTTCTTTTCACGATGGAGGGGCCGGCCCATACAGGCCTTTAGGGGATGGACCTTCTCACATCAATATCATTAAAAAAAAAAAATCTACTGGATTGACACGAGAAATAAACTTTTTTAAACTCAAAAATTTCAAATAGTTCTATTAAGTAGAAAATAATCTCTTAAATATGAGTATAACCAAGTTTTAATATCATTACAAACACTTATTTTCATTGTTGTGACTTTTCGATTTAATAATTATTTATTTAATAATTAATTATTTAATCATTATAATTTGATAATTAAGTTGAATAATTGTTAATAATAATTATTAAGATTTTTTTGAGATTTAATTTATTCATGTATTTTGTTTATTTGGTGATGTATAAAAAAATAGTTCTTATGAAAGTTGTTCAGTTTTTTTTGTAGATTAAGTAGACGTGGAGGGGCCAACCCATTCAGGCCTTTAGGGGATGGACCTTCTGGTGTATCTCCTTCTCACATCAATATCATTAAAAAAAAATGGGGGTGCCGTGCAGTGACGGGGTGGTTTTTATCAGAATTTTAAATTAAAAATAATATTAATATATAACTTTTAACTGAAGCAAAAAGTTGCCGAGCATCGCTCCAGGTACTGTATATATTATACAAGAATTGGTCGATTAGATTTATAAATGAAGTTTGAAGATAATTTAATTTAATATAGTTTATACAAATAAATAGAATTATTTAATATTTACCGTTGAAAAAAAATTTAAGTCGATTAGCGTATATATTTTGTAAAGGGATATTTAATTCTAACGCAACAGGTGCAATTAACCCTCGAAGTCCTCCAGAGATAAAATAAACCGGAATGTTTCTCTTTTGCAAACAACTGATTAATTGCCTAAAAAATACACACACATACATATATATATCAATTTATTGGTCGAGTCAATAATTCAAGGTCGCGACATCAGACATATTATATACTATTCAGATGAGAAAAAAATATCTTCATTACTTGATTCCGGGCGTAAGTTTCGGCGGCTTGGTTCTATTAAAATCGCGGATTTGATTTAAATGTGGTTTAATTATATTCAATCTCATAGAAAACGCTTCTCTAAAAGATAGAGCTCCTGTCATAGCTTCCAAAGTACTGAAAAAAGTAGCAATTTTTTTAAATAATCATTTTTTTTTTTAAATATTGCCCGTATATTTACAGTTTAACAACTTGCTCCCCTTTTCCACAAAATTTCGCGAGTTCATCAAGCCCTTCTTCTTGAATAACTGTTGAATCGACATCGAAACATACAGCGTCGGTTTGTTTCCAAATAACACGAACTTGTTCTTCTGATGAAGACATTTTTCTAAAAAATAAAAACCTTATTAATCTCATCATAAATTGAATATGTGCAGCAATCAAACGCGGCGCTTTTACCTTGCGTGTGTAATCAGAGACCACGTGATCAGTTGAAGGAACCTTGGCTATCGAACTATATAAAATCTGATCGAGGATTTCTTCTTATATATTAGATGAGGTCATAATTCATGATATGTTTTTTAATAGTCTACTATATATTATAATTGCGAACAAAAATATGTTAAGTAGAATTAAGTAATTTGGGAAAGACTGGGATATTTACTTGTGGTTAACTTAGAATTCAACTCTATTATATTTATATCTAATCTTCCTGAATAAAGAATAGATTTATATATAAGTAGTATTTTAATAAACCCCGGGAAATTCGAAAGTAAAAATAAGCTGACGTGTTCTGATGTGGTCATTCACTTTACCATACAACCTGGCCCCTCACTTATATTATATATTTAATAAAATTATTTATAATCATGTAAATTTTTAACCCCCCCCCCTCCAACCCCTCTTAATTTTGGGTCGATATGCACCAAAATCTAATCAGCTCTTAATCTCAATGGACCAAAACTACTTGTGAAATTTGGTTTCGGTATTCACACTAGTTTTTGAGCTAGCTCGTCCACAAAAATTTGGTAACGCACAGACTAACTAGCTAACTAACTAACAGACATTTTGACAAAATAATTATTATCTCTAATAAAATAATTTTTAAGAAAAAAATAAAAACCGACTTCAAAAAACTAAATGCAACAAATAAAATACACTAAAAGGTATAAAATAATTTTTATCTTATTTAGTTACAACTAAACGACGAAATATTAACATGAAATTACTTTTTGAAGTCGGTGCCAAACAAACTATACCTATAAGCGAGCGTACCCGCCAAACGTACTAAGTAAGATCCGTCGAGTGCGATTCATAAAAGGTATATGTTTGGCACCGACTTCAAAAAGTAATTTCATGTTAATATTTCGTCGTTTAGTTGTAACTAAATAAGATAATAATTATTTTATACCTTTTAGTGTATTTTATTTGTTGCATTTAATTTTTTGAAGTCGGTTTTTATTTTTTCTTAAAAATTATTTTTATTTTTCTCTTTTAGTGATGTTATTATTAGTGATCATATCATCAGAACTTGACCAAATTAATATGGCACCATCCCCAAGACACCCCCTATCGGATAAAAAAAGAACCATCGAAAAAATCGGTTCATAAACAAAGAGGTTAGGTCTAAACAAACCTAATAAAAAAGGTCTAATACCTATGAAAAAAAAAACGAAAAAAAAATGGGACCAATCGGAAGCTAGACTGGACCCAATGCAAAAAAAATTTTCAAAATCGGTTGACAATTGGCGGAGATATGAGGTAAAATAGGCACAAAAAAAAAAAAAAAAATTCAGTCGAATAGAGAACCTCTTCCTTTTTTGAAGTCGGTTAAAAATATAATTTTTTTGATGTTCACTTATTAGGGCTTTTTTGTAGACCGAAATGCCATGGTTTCGCCCCCATTTTTTAATTCAAAACATTTTTTCAGCCGTTTTTGAGATATTTCTAAAATAAGAAGGAACAAACGCACTTTTTTCATGCATGATTACAATACTTGACCATACCCTTGTGAATTGTACTGATGAAACAACTTATTTGAGAAAGAAAATCAATTTCATAAGTGTAAAAATCATTCACACAATAATGACTGTTGTCACAATTTTCATCAGAAATTTAAGTTTTTATTTACTTTGTGTAAGCCACCATACATAACCTCAAAAAAAAAATTCAATCGAATAGAGAACCTCCTCCTTTTTTGAAGTCGGTTAAAAATACCTCGAACGATGAAAATATAAAAAATATTGATAGTTACTTACGTATATATATATATTTTTTATTCAATCCTGGTAATCAATAATTCTCATCACATTTCAAATAAAGTTCACAAAGTAGCTTAAATAATTTCTTCACTAGTTTATAATAGAGATGGGTAGTTCGTGAACGAACTAGTTCAAATGAACTATTCCTAAAAATGAACTAAGATGAGCGGTCACTTTTTTGGTGAACTATAGTTCAATCGACTTCGGGATTGTTCGGCTGAAGTCGGCTATCTCCGTATAACCTGTACATCTACAACCCACTTCTCATGCCTCAATGCTGCCAACGGCGAAAAAACAATAAACAGAATACCTAATCACCATTAATTAAAAATTTAATTCAAAACTCATGCAGGAATGCTAATGGAATATAAAATATACAATAATAAAATATCCAAAATATTTAACATTTTTTTTTAATATTTCAAATGGAATATTTCACTGCTTTTTTATTAATTTAAATTGAATATTTAATGAAATTAAATAATTATTTGTTTAATTATTAAAAAAAATGTTTGGCTCTCATTTGGAAAAGCCTAAAATTTTTATTGAACAATTTGTAACTGGATAAGAAATAAGAATATTCTTAGTTCTTGAACGGTTCTTATTTCTTAGTTGCTAAGTTCACATAGTTCACTTAGTTTAGTTCTTTTTTCTTTAGTTCAACTAGTTCTTAGGGCCGGTTGTATCTCGCAAAGTAAATGCTTTTTACCACTAACCAAGGGTTGATGGTAAATGGAGAGACTGGGATGGCCAATCAGATGACAGGTACTGAAAGTTCCTGACATCTGATTGGCCACTCCAGTCCCTCCATTTACCATCTACCTTTGGTTAGTTGTAAAAAGCATTTACTTTGCGACATGACAACCGGCTCTATATCTTAGTTCACGACATTTAACTTTTAACTTTAGTTCCTAGTTCAGAGTTCACTTATCGTTCACCAAGGGCGGATCCAGGGGGGGGGGCGGAGGGGCGACCGCCCCCCCCCCCATATGAGGCCCGTGCCTGGCGGGAGTGCAACACGTGCGTCGCACGCAGAGGCCAAATCGACTGGGAACTTATAACAATCTTTTTATTTTAATGAACCTAAAATATGAAATATGAAATTTGTAAAAAATTAAAAAAAAAACATTAATTTTTTTTAAAATTGAAAATAAAGTACTATGTGTGGGGGGGGCGTCCCCCCCCCCCTCCCCCGCTTGGACAATTCGATCGCGACACACTTCCGAGGTAAAAAGTAGATCTTATATACATCGGGCACCTTATATACATTCTCCCCCCCCCCCACATAAAAAATTCCTGGATCCGCCCTTGTCGTTCACAGGTTCGCCTAGTTCACCTTCAGAGTTCAAACTTATTTCCATTTCAAATAAAAATTAAATTATTTTTAATGATTTAAATATTTTTATCTGTTATAAAAGCTCAAAAGCAAATAAAATCAATGCAATTAATTATGCAGTTGATTTTTAATTTTATTTTCTGTAATTTCATTTTTCACATTATATAGATATATATTTATTTTTTATTTTTAAATATTTATTATTTATATAAAAAAATTCTGCACTTGCAGAGGTCTACCAACCAAATTATTTTCATCCTCATAAAAATTAAATCTGCATATATACCAACCAAATTATTTTCATCCTCATAAAAATTAAATGAACTATATATATCAGGGTGGCCAAAACGTCGACCGCAAGGGCCTATAAACATTTAATTTTTTTTAATAACATTAAATTTTAAAATAAAGTTCTATAGTTCTGTGTGTGTGTGTGGGGGGCGCCTTTGAGCCCCCCCCCCCCCCGCTTGGACAATTCGATCGCGACACACTTTCGAGATAAAAAGCAGATCTTATATACATCGGCCACCTCTGAACTATATAATTCAATGGAACTAGTTCCATATAATGAACGAACTATAAAAGAACTATTCCCTAAAAAGAACGATTTTTCCCATCTCTAGTTTATAACATTTATCATATACCAGGGAGGTAGCTCCTTGTCATATACAAATAGTCCGAGGTAAATGAGGCAAAAGTACCTATTTAGAACCACCAGATGGCGATACCAGTCATGCACCCAGCCAATAAGAGGCCGTTCATAAATTACGTCACACAGTAGGGGGCATCTCAGATTTGTGACAAAACATGATAGGGGAGCCCAAAAATTGTGAAGTCAAATTAAAAAATAATAAGAATTGAACTTAAAATACATATATTAAATCCCTTTATCGAGTTTAATTTATAAAAAAATTCTACAATTATTAAATTTTAGGGTATAAAAGCGATAGTGTGACGTCACATTACGGGGGGCTCAATGAAAAAGTGACTAAGGGGAGGGGGTATAAATATCTTGAAATTCGTGTGACGTAGTTTATGGACGGCCCCTAATAAAAAAGAGAGTCATTATTTTTTTTCGCAGACCAAAATCCTCAATACATCTAATTAATTATTTATTAACAATTTATTGAACTACTTATCCAATCGAAAAAATTATTTTACATGAATTAATGTATACATTGTATTTGAGCTTCGACTTCGGAGATTACTTACCCAGCATCGACTGTCCTTGATCTTCTTGAGCTTGCCAACATCTTTTTAGTCCTTGTTTTTAAAAAGAGGAAAAAACTAATTAAATAAAAAAACCCTCTTTTCCGATAATCATCATCCTCTCACTTATCCAATTAATTAAATTTCCTAATTATAATAATATTTGTAGTGAACTATTAATGGGTTTTAAAATTAAAAGACCAATTAATTATTAGAAGGAAATTGGAAAAAGTAATACACTTTTATTGGCTGATGCACTCTGTGATGTGTGATCAATCAATAGGCCGGCGACATCGGCCGACGTCTGACGATGAAAAAAATTAGCGACCGATGTCGGTGACCGTAGATTTAGAAGAAAATATTAGTTTAAAGTGTGTTTTGAAGGAAAGGAAAAAAAGACGAAAAAATTGTCTATTAAGTAAAGAGAAATCAATTAACTAAATCAATACATTTTCATTGTGCTTGGATTGAGATATGACGAAGTCCAGTATATAAACAAATTAGGCTGGGGTGGGGGTGGGGGGGGGGGGGGGGTTAAGATACAGAATGCGTCATTGAAGTTTCTGGAGGATGGTTGAAAATTGTTGCCAAATTATAAACGAAGAAAAAAACCGACTTCAAAAAAATTAAATGCAACAAATAAAATAATAAGAACTCAAAAATAAAATAAAATACAATAAAAGATATAAAATAATTCTCTAATTTAGTTACAATTACACGACGAAATTTTTACATGAAATCACTTTTTGAGGTCGGTGCCAAAAATATACATTTTATGAATCGCACTCGACGGATCTTACTTTTAGTACGTTTGACGGGTACGCTCGCTTATATAGTTTGTTTAGCACCGACTTCAAAAAGTGATTTCATGTAAAAATTTCGTCTTTTAGTTGTAACTAAATTACATAATTATTTTATAAGTTTTAGGGTATTTTATTTGATTTATGAGTTATTATTATTTTATTTGTTGCATTTAATTTTTTTGAAATCGGTTTTTTATTTTTTTTCTAAAAATTATTTTTATTTTTCCTCTTTTTTGTAATGTTATTAATAGTGACTTAAGATAATATTTTGTATGCATATCGTAAGAGAAAGCGTCGGGCGAATGAATCAGAAAATGATAAAAAAAATTCAATTCATAAATAGAGAAATTCTCTCGAAACGTTTGCGGGTTTTAAATGATTTGAAATCTGTAGAAGCCGAAGCAAATTTTCATTCGAAATATGTAGAATAATATCAAGGGCAAAAATGAGAGAAATGTCCTATTTTTGACGTACTTAAAAATTGACAAAATTTAAACGGCCATAACTCACAAGTACGTTTTTTACTTATAAATATTCAAAAATTCATAACTGAGACAAAAAGCGTTTAGTTCATTTTTTTATCTAGAAACAGAAGACGCCATTAACTCGATTTTGACCAGGTGAAGATAAGGGCCCTTTTCCCGCCTGACACCATCAATATGCTAATAAGCTGACGTGTTCTGGTGTGGCCATCCACTTGACTTTACCATACAACCTGGCCCCTCTCTTATATTTAATATTTAATAAAATTATTTATAATCATGTATGAGAGGTGGCTTAGTTTTTCCATTTTTAGACTCCTGGGGGCCCACTGATTACCAGGTGTACCGGAAAGTCATTACCGGTTTTTCTAACAGATGTTATGATTTGACACATATGCATTTTATTCTACTGACATCAAGCTTCAAAGCTATACATGTTATATTTTGCGAAAGTAACACCTTCATAGATTTATACCTCTTTGAAAATGTCTAGTTTCATGCCTGAAAACGTGCATTTGCGGCACGCATTATTTTTCTTATTTAATCAAAAGAAAAAAGCCGCTGAAAGTCATCGTTTGCTGGTAGAAACTTACGGTGAGCATGCTTTAATCTTAAAAACACGTGAGGTGTGGTTTCGAAAATTCAAAAGTGGTGATTTCGATGTGCAAGATAAAGAACGTTCTGGTAGACCAAAAAAGTTTGAAGGTGCGAAACTACAGGAGTTATTGGATGAAGACCCAACCCAAACTCAAAAACAATTGAAAAAACAATACACCGACAACAAATGATCAATTTGAACCACGCATTGATCGAAAAACGTCCAGAATGGGCCCGAAGACACGGTAAAGTGATTTTACAACACGATAACACGCCGTCTCATAAAGCAAAACCGGTCAAGGAAACGTTGAAAGCACTTGGGTGGGACATATTATCGCACCCGCCGTACTCTCAGACCTTGCCCCGTCCGACTATCAACTTTTCGCATCGATGGGACACGCGCTTGCAGAGGAGCACTTCGCCAATTTCGAAGAAGTTAGAAAATGGCTCGATGAATGGTTTTGCTCAAAGGACGGGATGGCATCCATAAAATTGCCAGAAAGATGTATAGAATCAAATGGCCAATACTTTGAATAAATAAATTTTCCATTTTCTTAAAAAATTTTTCAAAAAAACCGATAATGACTTTCCGGTACACCTAGTATATATACGAAATTTGGTTGAGTTTGGGACAAAAACATAGAATATCACCCCCCCCCCCCCATTTTGGGCGGTTAATATTTGCACTTTTAGTTATCTGGGAGTCAACTGATGTATACAAAATTTGGTTGAGTTCGCTCAAATGGCCTCGATTTTTATTTTTGCCCCCCCCCCCCCGCCAAATTTTGGCCCCAGAAAAAAAAATATTTTCGTTATTATAGGCTCATTTTATAGTAAGTACTAGATGCAAGGCCCGCCTTTGGCGGTACTCTTGCTAACCAGGGGGCTCACCCTCTGGACCCCCACCCCTCGAACCCTACTCCCCCCCCCCCCCGAAACCCACCCCATTGTACCGACAAAACCTTAGTTTTATATATATAGATAATTTCATTTAAATTGGTAACCATGACGACTGTTTTTGTTGGGGAACGGACATACATAGGTACATAGATACATACAGAGGCAAGCACAAATGCCTTTTAGTAGTATGTGATATAGGTACAGATACAGAGAGAAATGCCCTTTAGTATCCCTGGACCCCCACATCCCTGACTCCCCAGGCCCTGGACCCCTCCTACAAACCCCCGCCCCTGCACGCCATTCCCCACCCCCTGGGGGACGGACAAACATAGGTATATATACAGGCACAAATGCCCTTTAGTAGCCCCCTAGATATAGGAACAGACACAGAAAGAAATACCCTTTAGTACCTGACAACCCCCACCCCTGGACCCCCCTAAACACCACCACCCATCCCCTGGGGGACGCACATAGGTACACAGGTAGGTACAGAGGCAGGCACAAATGAGCTTTAGTAGTATAGGATATTTCATTTTTCTTGTTTTTTTTTAGTTTGAAAAAATTATAATTTCAATTCTTAACCCCCTCCCCCCCCCTTAATTTTGGCTCGATATGCACCAAAATCTAATCAGCTCTTAATCTCAATGCCACAAAACTACATGTCTAATTTAGTTTTGAAATTCACTCTAGTTTTTGAGCTAGCTCGTTCACAAAAATTTGGTAGAGCACAGATTAACATACTAACAGACATTTTGATTATCTCGAAAAATATAATTTTTTCGATGTTCACTTATTGGGGCTTTTTGTAGACCGAAATGCCATGGTTTTGCCCAATTTTTTTAATCAAAATAGTTTCAGCCGTTTTTGAGATATTTCGAAAAAAAAACCCACTTTTTTCTTGGACGATTTCAATACTTGACTATACCCTCTATGACAGTGTTCCGCAAAGTGTGTGCCGCGGCAAACTGGTGTACCGTGGTCCGTAGTTGGTGTGCCGCTGAAAAATGTCATGTTTTATGAAGATAATGCACCTCCACATACCAGAGAGTTTATGCGAGCAGCCTTATCAACGATTGCTCCAAATTTTGATCGCCTGTGCTCAGTTAAGCAGGTTCACATTTCTCATTAAACATCTTTTCATATTATATTGATTTTAATAATAAATAAATTATAAATAAGCATTGGTTTTTCTTTGGTCTACCTTTAAAATTTCTTGATTTGGTAGATGTACCTTGAACACAAAAAGTTTGCGGAACACTGCTCTAGGGTAAAGTAAAAATAAAAACGATCATGTTAATAACATCAACAAAAGGTAATTAAAACCTCTTCTTTAAAAGTGAATAAAATATAATGTACAAAGGGGAGAAGGTACTTTTCATGAAACTAGGGGGGGGCACCTCTGAATTAGGAAACATATTATACTATATATTGTATAACGAGCAGTACCTGGCGTGCCTACGGCACGGGCTGAGTGGCCCTGGCGGGCAGCGTCTCGAGATGTGATTATTAGCTGTCCGTAATTATATGTTTTGAAAAAAATATTTTTTGAATAATGAATATTGATCAAAGAAAGATAAAAAAATATCATTAAATGCTTTATAAATACTTTATTAGAGCATGCAACCATTTCTCTCGAAGTTCCCGATCGGTTGGAAACCTTTTTCTTTTTTAATAATACATTTCAATATTTAAATTTATCTAAAAAGTGTCTCTAAATTAATTATATATAATAATTTTAAAATTAATTTATCTACTAAAATTTCAAATGACCCGCGCAGTAATAAATTAAGAATTAATCTCATTATCCCATATTAAATCATATCTCATTAAAACTTATATTATAAATTAAAAATATATACCTAATATATAGTATATATATTTTAAAATTAATTTGTCTACTAAAATTTTAAGAATTTATATTTTTCTTAAATTCCAAAAAAAAATAATTAATTTTCGCGGTATGAATTATTTCCAAAAAATTAAATATATATTAATATATAATATATTTAAAATTAATAAATTTGCCTACTAAAATTTCAAATGAGGCACGCCGTAAATCTAATAGAGGAATATATTAATATATAGAGATATTATAGATATATAATATAGAGAATAGATATGTTTTGTTTGTAAAATTTGACAATATAACAACTGTCATTAAATATTAGTTGCTTTTTCTCCCACATCGTACGCTAAGGCGCCACAGGTACTGTCTGACAATGGCTTTTATATACATAGATTACTTTGTAAAAATACTTAATACTATAATAATATTTTTATAATTATGTTAGTTATAAAGGTTATATATAGGTAGGCATATAATATTTATATTGAGTTTATTCGTCATATATTAAGAACATTGGAAGAATACAGAACAAACATTATAAGATATTTTCAGTCTTCATAAAATCGCCCTCTCTCCTAGGATAAGAATGCCACAAGTGTGAATTTGACCGTCTTGAAATAAGTCTACCTATTTAAATTTCAAGTTTCTTGATGTAGTAACTACACTAAACTACTAGTTTTTCATATAAATAATAAAATAATGCAGTATGATATTTTAAGTGACTACTTTCACATCTAGAGAGAAACAATTTATTTAGAGATCCGCCATATTTTTCACATATATGGCAGTTTTGAGCTTTGGTGGGTTTGAAATGTCTTTCAAGTGCATTGCTACGGTTTCGAATGACTAAACTTTTTTAGTGAAAAATTATATTTTCTCTAAATATGGCTTCAAAATCAAGAAATCACAAAAATAAATTATAGAGAAGGGATTTTAAGATATAATTGAAAAGTCTTTGTTTTGTCGAGAGTAGCAGAGCTGTTAAATCACAAACAAAGAGGTTGTCCTCTGCTTGATGCAAACAAACATACACACATATAAATCGAAATTATATATCTGTATATATATATTATTTGTTTGTTTGAGACTATAGTTTCGAAGGCTTGGTCTTCATCATCAGTCCTTTTTAATTATAAATATTATTTTTCATGGGGTCAATACCGTAAGGAAATTGAAAATTTTTCGATTTTAGAAATCAGAAAAAAGAGAATTCATTAGCTGAACATTTAAATTCAAACAATCACTCTTTTCCGGAAGGCACAGGGATTAGATTAATAAAAACAGAAAGAAGCCCAAAATTAATTAGGACAATTGAATCTTTAGAAATTTTAAAATCATTCAATAAAAATGCAGATCTTTGTTTGAACAGCCAAATTGAATTATCAAATAGCAATTTACTTAGAATGTTTTCTGTCAAAACAAACAATTTTAGATAAAAGAAAGGAAAAAAGAAACCCCCCCCTTCCATTGTCCGTCTGTTCTTTGTTACAAAAAGGGATACATATGGTTAAATATGAATGGAACCTGAAGTTGATTTTAATTTTAACTGGCTCCCAGCTAAGTAAAGATCGAAGAATTTTCAATATCCATACGGTATTGACTCCATGAAAAATAATATTTATAATTAAAAAAGACTGATGATGAAGACCAAGTATTCGAAACTATAATCTCAAACAAACAAATAATATATATACAGATATATAATTTCGATATACATGTGTGTATGTTTATTTGCATCAAGCAGAGGACAACCTCTTTGTTTCTCTTTATGTATTTTAAGATATTTCAAGAATAAGAAAATATTCAAATATAATTTGAGATACCTAGTTAATAGAAAAAAGGGAAATAGAATAAAAAAAAAAGAAATAATCAAATCCAGCTAAAATCGCTTAAAGAAAGTGGCAAAAACTTTGGAAGCTATTTTGCCAAGACTTGCATAATCGAGATATGGCATTTATACCCTAAGTCAGGTCTATTCTCTAAAAACAGGCGTTAAAATTTAACATCTTAAATTGAGTGTTAAAAAGTAAAGTAATAACACCTGCGTTAAAAAATGTTATTCTCTAAACCAAGATTTAACAGCAACGTTAACATTTTACTTTAAAACTCTAGATGTTAACGATCCATATGAAGATAGCTACGTTTTCTGCTTGTTCAATTTCTAGCAAGGGCGGATCCAGGAATTTTTTTTTTTTTGGGGGGGGGGGAGAATGTATATAAGGTGCCCGATATATATAAGATCTACTTTTTATCTCGAAAGTGTGTCGCGATCGAATTGTCCAAGCGGGGGAGGGGGGGGGGTGTCAGAGACGCCCCCCCACACACACACATAGAACTTTATTTTCAATTTTAAAATTTTTAAAAAAATAAATGTTTTTTTTTCAAATTTTTTTACAAATTTCATATCTCATATTTTAAGTTCATTAAAATAAAAAATTGTTATAAATTCCCTGTCGATTTGGCCGCCGTTTTTTGGCCTCTGCGTGCGACGCACGTGTTGCACTCCCGCCAGGCACGGGCCTCTATGGGGAGTGCGGTCGCCCCCCTCCGCCCCCCTGGATCCGCCCTTGGTTTGGGGGTTTTATGAAAATTTGACTATTGTTTTTCTCACCGAGGGGGGGGGGGGATGTAAAGAAAATGTATTTTCTTTATTAAAATATGCCTCGCAGATCGGGGTAGTGCCTGTCTTGCACGGCAGAGGGACGAGTGGAAAGATAATGTAATAGATTGCCATTTATTTATTCTTACTGATTGTATACTACTAATAATGAATTAATGAAAATTGTAAAAAGAATTGACAATAAACTTTAAATGTCGTTTTTTTATTTCTAGGTAAGAATCTTACACCCTGTAAATAATGTAAATAAGCTATATAAATTAATCCAATAAAAATCTTTATTTCTAGAGCAACGCCATAGGCGCCGACTTTGTGGGTGCCCAAAGGCTTGAGCCCACATGAAGGGATTCGCATGGGGCGGAGCCCCACATGGAATTTATAATGGATTAATTTTTTAAAAAAAGTAATTACTGACGATTGATGAATTTTAATTTTAAATAGTAGCGCGTTGTCTAAACTGAGTGAATCGACGTAAGTCCCAGCCTCTCATCATCATTGAGTATACAGTCCTAAGACTGGTTTGATGCAACAATCCGTCTCCACTCGACTCTGTCCCCCGCCAGCTGTTTAACCTCTCTAAATGTCTGGCATCCCATATCCCCAATTATTTGGTTGAAATATTCTAATCTGGTTCTTCCCCTTCCCCTTTTCTTTCCCACCTCCCCTCCAAGATATCCCTAAGCAGTCCCCCATGTCTCAGTGTGTGCCCCATCATCTGACCTCTTCTCTTCTTCAGACTCTTCCACAAGGTTCTTCTTTCTCCGATTCTTCCAAGAACTTCTTCATTTGTAATTTTATCCATCCATTTGATATTCATCATTCTTCTGTAGCACCACATTTCGAAAGCCTCTAATGCAGTGAAATGGAACTAGGCCGCGTCACCGTATGCGTCTATCTGCGCACACGCAGAGTCGTATATTATTATATGTTTTGACTTTGAATTGTAATCTGATTTTTGACTAATTGGATTTAGCGAAATTCCCACTGTCCCTTTCTTGTTGCAAGGATCGATTTGGAACCAGCCCCTATTTAAAAATGTCGCCTAATAAAAGTGAATTATTATCCGAATTTGTAAAATTCGTCCAATTGTTATTAACGATTCCCACAAGTACATGTACCGCAGAAAGATCTTTTTCATCTTTGCGACGATTGAAAACCTACCCCTCCGATCAAAAATATGAAACAAGACCGTTTAAATAATCTTGCACTTTTACATGTTCATAAGAACGAAACAAACTGTTTAAACATAGATGAAATTCCAAATGAATTTATTAATAAAAATAATCAAAGAAGAAGTACTTTTTATACTGTTGCAGAGTATTTATTTTTTTGTTAAGTATCTGTATATATACTACATAGGTACTAGGTACATGAAATATATGGTATATTTTTGTTTTATCTTGATGTTAATAAAATTGTTGTTTTCTTCACTAATAATTTTTTAACACCCCCCCCCCCCTCTTTCGTACATTTTAACATGAAGTTGAGCCCCACATGAAATGCCTATGAGCAACGCAATATCGTTTACTTTAATTTGTCAATTCAGACTTTATAAGAAATATCCTTATATATGAATAATAAAAGCTTATTTAGCTGACAGCCCGGAAAGCATGTTAGTTCTCAGATTCGACTCCTGGGGGGATGAATCCCCTCTGATATCGCAATTTAATAATATTTATATAAAGTCTTAGATTCTGTCCTATAAATTAAATTCTTTCTCGTTTATTTATAATGTTTTTGGAAATGGATCTGAAATGTATTGCTTTTAACTCAAAGCTGTCAAAAACATAGCCTTACTTTTTGGTTTTTAGGTTAAAGACGCCATGTTTGTTGATTAAATATGGAGTTAAAATTTTAAATGCACCCTCTGACATGGCTTTAATTTTTAACATTTTTGGCTAAATATTAACGCTTTGGAGTTAACGTTTTTGATTACAGAATAGCAATTTTAGACAAGGAGGTGTTAAAATGAATTAACGCTGAATTCGAATGTTAAAAGTTAACGTTTTTGCTTAGAGAATAGACCTGAGTGTGCGATATAATTATTAACATGTATAGCTTAAATTGAAAGTTGATTTTTGCCGAGTGTAGCAGAATTTTTCTAAATTAAAGGAGACAATAGGGACTGTGAGTCACGACTTTAGCGCCAACTGGCGACGAAAGTGTAAGCTTTAGGGGATGATTTATTAAACGTCCATGACAACGAGACTCGCTTACGGCCCCCTATGCTCCGTGGACTCTTTTTGGTATCTATGATATATACTATAATACAATATTTGCCCCAATTCTCTCAAATCATTTGAATAAATAAACACAAGAGAGCGCTACGCAGTAGTGCTGCCTCTATGTTTAACGCAGTTCCTACAAAGAGTGTGTCTTATGCTGGAATATTTTCAGTATAAGACACTCTTTATTGTCTCCTTCAATGTATAGATTACTTAAAAATAATGTACATTTTCATATTTTTGAATGTCTATAACTATAAGAATGAGAACTTGAATTTGGAGTTGTTGCAGTATCTTTTGAACATCCTAATCTTTTTAGCATCATTTTTCGTATATTAGCCTTACAAACAAAAATTAAAAATATAAAAACCCCTTGTATAGTATTCATAAAATCGGTAATATACCAAAGATATTTTAAATTTTCAAGTTTCCAACTAATAAGTTCCATACTCCAATTTACTCCCATGACGGCAAACAATTTCAAATAAAGAGCAAATCTGAAAAAAAAATTAACTATTTATTTAAATTCTGCTCATAAAATCGTTTTAGACTAACAAAAAAAGAATTTACATTCAGGGTGTCCCGTATCACAACTATAAACACATAGGCCAGTTTATGACGGTCATAAACATAAAATTTTGTTTAATAAAAGTCTCATAGTTTTCGAGTTATAGGCAATTTTTTGAAAATGCTCAAAATCACTACCCTGCCTTAAATAATGAGATGCTGTGGCTACAAATGTACATATATTATTATTCTTATTTTTGTTACGAAACCCTGAATAATCCTGCTATTGATCAGAATACAAAATAAAACCATAAATACTATACTTTTAGAGAAAACAATTATTTTTGCCAGACTTAATTTTAAAAAAATTTCGTTAGATAACTATGAATCATCTTTAATGTAAAAAAAGTCTAGTAAACTAGAATGTTATTTAAAAAAATTTGGTTGAATTTGGTACAAGAGCCTATATTTTCATTTTTTGACCGCCCCCCTCCCCATTATTTGTGCATTTTTAGACTTCTGGGGTCCCACTGATTATGTATACAAAATTTGGTTGAGTTTGCTCAAATGGCCTAGATTTTTAAATTTTAACCCCTCCCCTCCCCTTAATTTTGGGTGGATATGCACCAAAATCTAATGAGCTCTTAATCTCAATGGACCAAAACTACGTGTGAAATTTGGTTTCGATATTCACACTAGTTTTTGAGCTAGTTCCTCCACAAAAATTTGGTAACGCATGTACAGACAACCGGACTAACAGATATTTTGACAAAACAATTATTATCTCGAAAAATATAATTTTTTCAATCTTCATTTATTAACGCTTTTTTGTAGATCGAAATGTCCTGTTTTCGCTCAATTTTTTTAATAAAAATAGTTTCAGTCGTTTTTGAGATATTTCGAAAAAAAGAAGGAAAAAAACACTATTTCATGCACGATTACAATACTTGACCATACCCTGTATGGTAAAGTAAACAATTGGCCCATTTAGTCGAGATTTCAAAATGCTATAGCACTTGGTACTTGATTCTTTAGAATAAAAATATATTTGTATTTTTTTGGAAAAATTAGCTAATTTAAAAACATATTTTGATAGTGTTTTTTTATTTAATATGTTAATCAATTATGTCGCATCTTGATTAAACTAATCTATGGCTTTTATAGACATTAATATTATAATAGCTATTAATAATCCAATTAATAGTCAAAGTTTAGTTCAATAAAGATGCGACATAATTGATTAACATATTAAATAAATAAACACTATTAAAATATGTTTTTAAATTAGCTAATTTTGCTAAAAAAATACAAATATTTTTTTATTATTCTAAAGAATGAAGTATAAAGTGCTGTACCATTTTGAAATCTTGACTAAATGGGCCAATTTTTAAATAAATAAATAAATAAATACTTTTTACATTAAAGATGATTCAAAATTAGCTGATGAAATTTTTTAAAACAAAAGTCCTTAAAAAATATTTTTTTCTCCAAAAGTATAGAACTAATGGTTTTATTTTTAATTCTAATCAATTGCCTGGGTGCAGTACGTTGGAGGGGATAAGAGAAACGACCGCAGCGTTGTAGGCGGTTGAATTTGGCATATTTGCCTCTGCATTTTCTTATAATAACATTGAATACAGACGAAAAATGGATTTTTCGAATTGTTGTGTAGTGAATTGTAAAAATACAAAGAAAAATAGTGATTCTAAATTTTATAGATTTCCAACTGCTAGAAATAAATTAATTCAAAATCAAAAAATAATCTAATTTTAATGATAAAAATACTCAGACTTTTCTACTTATATCTATTCCTGTATAACAAAGTTTTGAACAATTTGGTTTTTACTTTACCATACAGGGTATGATCAAGTATTGTAATCGTGCATGAAAAAAGTGTTTTTTTTCCCTTCTTTTTTTCGAAATATCTCAAAAAACGGCTGAAACTATTTCGATTAAAAAATTGGGAGAAACCATGGCATTTCGGTCTACAAAAAGTTTTAATAAGTGAACATCGAAAAAATTATATTTTTCGAGATAATAATTGTTTTGTCAAAATGTCTGTTAGTCTGTCTGTTAGTTAGTTAGTCTGTGCGTTACCAAATTTTTGTGGACGAGCTAGCTCAAAAACAAGTTTGAATATCGAAACCAAATTTCACAGGTAGTTTTGGTCCATTGAGATTAAAAGCTGATTAGATTTTGGTCCATATCGACCCAAAATTAAGGGGGGTGGAGGGGGGGTGGGGTTAAAAATTAAAAATCTAGGTCGTTTGAGCAAACTCAACCAAATTTTGAAATCTAAAAATTTAAAAATTAACCGCCCAAAATGTGAGGGGGGGAAGGGTTTAGGGTCAAAAAATGAAAATCTAGGCTCTTGTACCAAACTCAACCAAATTTTGTATACATAATCAGTGGACCCCCATAAGTCTAAAAATTTAAAAATTAACCGCCCGAAATGTGAGGCGGGGGGGGGGGGGTTAGGGTCAAAAAATGAAAATCTATGCTCTTGTATCAAACTCAACCAAATGTTGTATACATAATCAGTGGGCCCACAGTAATCTAAAAATGCAAAAATAGTCCAGAGCTGGTGACACATTTTGACTACAGATTTGACCCAACTAGAAATAATGCGTAATAGTACCGTCTATGATAGTTGTACAAGGAATGGCCAGTCTGGCTGGCCTAAGCAGGTGGACCAGGTACTGCGCATGGTGGGAGTGCGGTAAAAAATACATATGTGTTAAATTGAAAGTTTTTGCCGAGAGTAGCAGAATTTTTACATATATTGAAGGAGACAATAAAAGAGTGTGTCTTCTGCTGGAATTATAAATTTTATTTATTTATAACGAGACTATAGTTTCGAGGGCTTTGCTCTTCGTCAGTCTATTACAATGTATTCACGATATAATTGATAATGAAAGTATTACATTTTCATGTGTTAAGGTTACCTTAACACATGAAAAATGTAATACTTTCATTCATAATTCATCCTGTGAATTCACTGTAATAGACTGATGAAGTAGGCGTGCCTCGAACTATGGTCTCGTTATAAATAAATAAAATTTGTAATTCCAAGCAGAAGTACATATTTTTGTCTCCTTCAATACATATGTGTTAAAAAATATTTTTGACCCACAATGAAATTACAAAAATTATAATTTATATTCAATTCTAAACATAATATATTCACTCCAGACCATTTGAGTGGTGGAACGTGGAACCAGACCACTCCAAAGTGTATTACAACATGAAAAAAAATATTTGATGCTATTTTTTTCATGTTGTAATACACTTTGGATGGTCTGGTTCCACGTTCCACCACTCAAATGGTCTGGAGTGAATATATTATGTTTAGAATTGACTATAAATTATAATTTTTGTAATTTCATTGTGGGTCAAAAATATTTTTTAACACATATGTATTTTTTACCGCACTCACACCATGCGCACGCAGTACCTGGTCCACCTGCTTAGGCCAGCCAGACTGTTCATTCCTTGTACAACTATCATAGACGGTACTATTACGCATTATTTCTAGTTGGGTCAAATCCGTAGTCAAAATGTGTCACCAGCTCTTGGACTAAAACTAACCCCCCTACCCTACATGAATATAAATAATTTTATTAAATATTAAATATAAGTGAGGGGCCAGGTTGTATAGTAAAGTCAAGTGGATGCCCACATCAGAACACGTCAGCTTATTTATTCCCTTTATTATAATGTCATATCGCCAAAAGCATTTGTGAACATTTGTGAATTGCCCTGATGAAACAGCTTATCTGAGAAAGACAATCAATTCGATAAGTTTCAAAATCATTAACACAATAATGACTGTTACTTGTCACAATTTTCATCATAAATTCATAAATTCAAGTTTTTATTTACTTTGTGTAAGCCACCATACATAACCTCAAATATACCTCAAACGATGAAAATATAATAATATTGATAAGTTACTTACGTATATTTTTTTTTTATTCAATCCTGATAATCAATAATTCTCATCACATGTCAAATAAAGTTCACAAAGTAGCTTAAATAATTTCTTCACTAGATTATAACATTTATCATATACAAATAGTCGGAGCTAAATGAGGCAAAAGTACCTATTAGAACCACCAGACAGCGATACCAGTCATGCACCCAGCCAATAGCAGGATTATTCAGGATTGCGTAACAAAAATTAGAATAATAAAATATGTAAATTTGTAACCACAGCATTTGAATATTTAGGGCAGGCTAGCGATTTTCAACATTTTCAAAAAAATGCCTATAACTCGAAAACTATGAGACTTTATAAAAAATTTTATGTTCAGCACCGTCGTAAATTGCCCTATTAACGGTTTATCGTTGTGATACAGGACACCCTGTATGATGTAATTTCATCTTACCTTTGTTTTTGTTTTTCTTGTCTCTCATTGTGCTTTCTACTCTCAGAATTTTTGAGAATTAGGGTCTCTCTTTTTAAACGTAGTATATTAATTGCCGTTAATATAAAAAATATAATATTGCATATTACTACGATAGCAATCGGAAGATAAAAATAATAAAGAAGAGCTAAGGAACCTGGAAGAAAAATATTATTGTTTTAATTAATAGATCCTCGGTTAAACTAGTAAAAATTACGAAAATAATAATAATAATAATACTTTTTTTGAACCAGCAGTTTTCTTGTCCAAATTTTGGTGTAACTAATAGATTTCTCATTGTAGGTGTCCAATCCAAAATTAAAGAAATAAGGATGATTAAAAAGGGCCAACCCCAAGCATAGATGGAATAGAGAATATATTTTTTATTTTCTTTATCTTTTGAAGCTTTTTTCAAAGACCTAGAATTAATGAATAAATATTTAAAAAATTTTAAATGTTTTTGCCTAAAATAGGAGAGTTTTTTAATTTATCTTCTTGTCTTATATATATATAGGGTGGGCCATCTAACGTTTGGAATTTGAATCGGCTATAAAAAAAAACTAATGGATATTTTTTCAAAATTATAAGTTTATTAGAAAGATTGGACATTTTCATTTAAGAATGAAACACAACATCGTTCAAATGACTGCCAGGGCTGGGTTGACAGTACCCCATCCGATCAACCCAATTGAAAATGTACTGAAAAATTGGGTTGATCGGTTTGGGTACTGTCAAGCCAGCCCTGGCAGTCATTTGAACGATGTTGTGTTTCATTCTTAAATGAAAATGTCCAATCTTTCTAATAGACTTATAATTTTGAAAAAATATCCATTAGTTTTTTTATAGCCGATTCAAATTCCAAACGTTAGATGGCCCGCCATATATAGGTTATATATGTTACGGCTAATATGGAAATTTAGATAGTTTATAAACTAACCAAACCATTGGATATTTTTATAGAAAACGCAATTTCCACTAAAATAGCAGCTAGTTTGCAAACTAACCAAGAGTCTTGGCAATTTACTTGAAATTATTGAAAAAACCAAAATAGCGGGTTAGTTTATAAAGATTGGAGTAATTTTTGGAGACGGGCTGATAAGTGAATTGAAGTGGATATTGATGAGGCAGTCCAAAAAAGAAGAAGATAATTTACACTATCTTTTTATTCATAAAACCGACGTTTCGGAGGCTATTCCTTCCTTCTTCAGGGTTTTGAAAAGTCAGTGAAGGAAATCCAATGCGGCATTCCCTCTGTCTCCTCTTTCAGTGGCAGTAACAATAATATCTTGTATTTCATTCTCAGCAGAATTATAATGTAATAATTTGTTACTGCCACTGAAAGAGGAGACAGAGGGAATGCCACATTGGATTTCCTTCACTGACTTTTCAAAACCCTGAAGAAGGAGGGAATAGCCTCCGAAACGTCGGTTTATGAATAAAAAGATAGTGTAAATTATCTTCTTTTTTGGACTGCCTCATCAATATCCACTTAGTTTATAAACTATCCAATGGAGCCTGGCTAATATGAAAACCATAATTTCACAACCATAAAAACACAAAATAGCCAAACCTTTAGCTGGTTTACAAACTAACCAACCAATTTTCCGGTTAATTTACAAATAAACTTAGGTTATGAATATGAAATGTTATTATTTTTCTTTTTGTTGTCCTGGCCGGGTTTGTTTTATATTTCACACGAACAGCAACAGTTATTGTTATTAAAATGAATCACAAAGAAAAATTTAACGCCTCTTTATTAGATCTTGATTAAATCCAAAAATGGGATTTCTTAGGGTTGATTATATAGTGGACTGTATGTGATAGGAGCTGTGCCGGATAGAATGGGTAGAATTGTAGTTAAGCCGGAGGTAGGTGAAGACACGCAATAATAACACTTTATATATAGAATCACTGTATCCTTTTATTCAAAAAAGGGGTGAATATTTACAATAAATGAATCTATTCAAGCCAATGGTGTCGAAAGGCTTAGTATTGAACAGGCTCAATTTCGGGAGAAAGGCAGAGGGCACGTGACAAGGTTTTTGTAAGGAGAGAAAGAAACAGATAAGAAGCAGAATCGGGTGACGAGAGAAGAGTGTCCAGGAGTAACAGGGGTCAGATCAAAGAGAGAAGGGAATTAAGAGTAGCAAGGGTTGTCTTAGATAAATCAAGTAAGGGTAAGGAAAAATAAGCAAGAAAGTGAGTGCGCTCAATGACGAATCAGTGTAAACTGAACTTGGTAGACAGGCAAGGACGACCTCTCAACTCCAGAGGGGTGGGGGAAAGAAAAGAGGTAGAGAAGAAGCCTCGTAGACCACCAAGGGTCAAATTTGAATTTAACCTTTATAAGAAATCAAATAATTCCAAACTTTACCATAAAAGTAGCGATAAAAGTGTTGTAGAGAGGTTAATAATAACCTTACGTGCCAATGGACCATCAAGTGCACAAAAATCTGATTATTATTACATTAAGCTATTTTGTGTTACTAGAAATTATGGTTTTCATATTAGCCAGGCTGCAATGGATAGTTTATAAACTAGCCCACTATTTTGGTTTTCTCAATAATTTCAAGTAAATTAGCCAAGACTCTTGGTTAGTTTGCAAACTAGCTGCTATTTTAGTGGAAATTGCGTTTTCTATAAAAATAGCCAATGGTTTGGTTAATTTATAAACTATCAAAATTTACATATTAGCCGTAACATATATATTTATTTTCGAAATCATTTAAAAATATCTCTGCTAGTAGACCAAGTCTTCAGAAACTATAGTCTCAAACAAATAAATAATATATATACAGAGATATAATTTCGATATATATGTGTGTATGTTTATTTGCATCAAGCAGAGGACAACCTCTTTGTTTCTCTTTGTGAATTAAAAAAAGTATTTTTTTTTCAATTATCATACCTGAAAGTCCACCATAGGTCGAAGCACATTACATTTAGCCAGAAAAAATGGGATAAAAAAGAAAATTGAATAATATATCCTAAAATCATTCGGAAATATATAATTATTTAATATATAACTTAATATAATCAAAATCAATTGATCAATAATAATTAGTAATTACCTGATGAAATACAAAAGAAACTATTAATTTCTTGATGCGAAAGTTGAATTATTGTCAAAAACAAATATGCTACGAAAAGTGATATTACATTTCCCATAAGACAAAGACCATGTAAGGATCTTAATGATGGCTCGATAGCATAGACTAGGAAAGTTATTAGAAGAAAAGGTTCCGATATTATCATTCCGATGGGATAAATCGCGAATTGGGTCTTCATTCCATCGACGTCCATTTCGCCAGTGAAAGGAACAAAAGGAACGACCATTTCACTTTCTGGATCTACCTAACAAAAAAACAGTTATTATTATTTTTATTTTATCCATAGCGAAGCATTGGAATAGGTCTCGTGTCAAACGTAACTTTAAAGGGTCCTCAGGTAAAGACTACGGAACCCATTGTCTCAAACAAAGTTACAAATTGTAGTATTCATTCAGATTGAATTTTAGGAACTGACGATTTTGTCAAAAACCATATGGGGTCTTGTCCAGAGCCCATAAAGTGCCATTTTTTAATTTAGCTCATGGGGATGTACCATACGTAATCTGACGCCTCAAATTTCGCTGGCTTAATATATTTATACATTTTGTACTAGTTAAAAATTTTTAAGTTAATAAAATTGTAAAAAATTAGATAAAAACAACATTTAATTAGGCTTTAATTAACTTAAAAAGACCGATATACCTACATAAACAACTACAACACTGCAAATTACAACAATAGGCGAATAAATAAACAAACAGCGCATATTGGATTAACTAAATAGGTACTAATTAATTTTAATTATTACGTAATGGATGGTTGGATGGTTGGATGGATTCCTTGTTTGCATCCTCGATTTTTTCCATCCCGTTCAACCTATTTTTTTTTTTATGAAAATGATGAGAGAAGGAGTTACACCAAAAAGGTGCATCCCCTAAAGGCCTGGGTTGGGCCCCTCCATCGTGAAAAGAAGAAGAAAGAATTTTATGGGCAGGGCGGGGGTCGAAGGTATCTGTGGATACGTGTCTTAAATAGCTGAAGGTTATAAGCCGCGGGAAAGATGGTGGCAGGGAGCGAGTTCCAGTCTCTGGATGTCATAGGGATAAAAGAGTTGGCGACAGCGCTTGTTCGACTTTTATCCAATTTGACAGCTAAGGGGTGCTGAGCGTTCGAAAACCGCGTGTTTCTCGTAAAGAGGGCTTTAGGGGGGATAATTGATTTCAGCTCGACTGAACAGACAGCATGATAGTATCTGTAGTAAAGGGAAAGGGCAGAAACGGTTCTTCTCTGAGTGAGTCAGGGAGTCGAGTGAGTTGGTTAGAGCCGGGTCTCCTATTAGTTTAATTGCTCGCCTCTGAATCGCATCCAGTGTAGCAAGAGAATGCTTGGAGGCACCCCTCCACAGATGAGAGCCATATTCGAGACAGTGACGAATTTGAGCCTTATACAGTATAAGAAGTTGACTGGGGGTATAACAGCGTCTAGACCTCCGATTGAAATGAAGTTGAAAAATCTACCATTTCTTCTCTGCCATATTTTTAACAAAATGAAGCGCTGATTAGTTTTCGGTACATATCGGCTCACAATTTTTAAAATAATTATTATTTGAATTTTTTTAGATCTATTTGATTTAATATTTTGTTTATTTGATGTCAAATAAAAAAATAGTTCTAATGAAAGTTGTTCAGCTTTTTTTTGTAAATTTAGACAATGTAAAGAAAAATATAGGTTTCTATTTAAAAAACAGAAGTTGACCATGAAATACCCTATGAAAGCTTGTTCTAAGTCGACAAACAATAGCGTAGTTTAGTTTCCCCCTTGCTATAAACAAACTTTTATTTGAAACTTTTTTCGTTATAATGGACTGTTTTTGAGTTATAAGACTGTCTCAAGATAAAAAAACTCACCCGGTATATATACAAGAATTGCTCGTTTAATATAATAAGATTAAAAAGCTTGAAATTATCGGGCATTTCTATAAAAGGTTAAGAAAAAGAAATTTATCTTACCTCTAAACAAAATTCCTCATTTGTTAGCAAAGTTTGACTGTCGTTTAAATATAAAGTACCATTTGAAAATAAAGTATAAGCATCCATGGTATAATTTGGATCCAACTGGTATCTTCCATGTTTTTTTGGATCATTAAATAATATTGTCATTTGCTTCTTGCCTTCTTCATCTGTAGAAACCTTGAACAAAATACACGTTTAATATGTAATTACAAAACATTTATAATCGAATTAAATCTGTTTTACCTTGAAGGGATTAAGCAAAGGATGCGAATGAAAGCTACATCCATTTTCCATAATGATTTGTCCATCTCCACAGCATTTCCAAATACAGGGCGCTGTTTCGGGACATTCGCAGGCTATAAATAATTTTTCTGAAGAATTGATTTTTCGAAAATGTTCTGATGGATATATTTCACCGTTTTGTGTATAAAGACTTCCATTAATGATATCTCCAAACACTGTCACATTTTTATCACAAAGTTTTTCACTGAGTACTACACTAGTTATGTAAAAAAAGAAAAGTACTATCAAGAGATGCGAATGCATGGTGGTTTGTTCGTTCACGTGTGTGTGTTGCTCGGGTACTAAAATTGAATCATCAGAAATGAAACATTTAAATCTCTTATATTTTTCTAGTTATTGACAGGAAGGAAGTGGGTAAACCGCAATGAATAATAATAATTATCAGCATCAAGTAGAAATCAAATTAACAAGAATTCAATTTCAATTAAAGATAATCGCATATTAAAAAGAATTAAAAGTTTATCAATAAAAAAAAATTGAAAAATATAATCGTAAAATGGGTATTTTTATTTGGAAAAAGCAAAAAAAGAAAATCAACAAACATTATTTTTACAAGAAAAATATTAATAAAAACGAAATATACAGGGTGATTGTCCTCTCTTTATAACTCTTTTATTTTAAGTCAAATTAATTTTCTCAATGTTAAGGATACAACTATCTATTGTAATTCAATAATTATGATCTTTAAAATAAGAAACAATTTAGTACCAAAATATTTACTAGAAAAATTAAAATATACAAATGTAGGGGGGGGGTTGTTATGATTTGAGAACTGGGGGAAATTTCAAAATTGATGTTTACAGGACAAATAAAAAATTTAAAACTTTATTCTACAGAGGTTTGTCGGAATACAAACAATAAAGTGCCAATTGAGATCAAGAATGCCCCACGGGAATTCAAGAATCGATTGTTAAAATTTGTAATTTTGAAGAGATGATCTTCTTGTGATTTCTCCACCAAAATGATAATACTAAAGGCCAGTTGTATGTCGGTTGGTAAACTCTTTTTAAACGTTGACAAAGGGTAAAGCCTTAGAATTCACCTTGTGCTCGGCGTGATGGCCAATCAGATGACAGGCACTTTCATCCGGTCGGGCACAAGGTGAATTCTAAGACTTTACCCTTTGTTAACGTTTAAAAATAGTTTACCAACCGACATAAAACTGGCCCTATGTTGTGGTATACTTTGTGTTGTTTGCTATATTATTATTGTAATGTTTGTATTGTATTGTATTATTGTTATAATATCTGTATTCTATTGTATTATTGTTGTGCATTATTATTGTAATGTATTGTATTGTATTGTTAACTTTTATTATTGTATATTATTATTGTATATGTATAGCTGAAAAATAGCTAATAAAGAAATTTAACTTTTATTATTGTATATTATTATTGTATATGTATAGCTGAAAAATAGCTAATAAAGAAATTATTATTATAGTATTTTATAAAGATAGAAAAACACTTCAAATATAATTTATATGGCATATTATTGTCCATCCATACGTACCATATTCATTTGTATACAGGGTGCTCCTTTGTAATATGTAACTTTATATTTCTTAATGGAAAAACCTATATATATATATATATATTTATTTATTTTAATAGTAAATTAGATTCCCTTTAAAAAAGTATTAAGTAATATGGGGTCCAAAATTATAATTAAGAAGTTAATTAATAAAAAAGTATCAAAATTATGGTTTTTTCCACTATGAACTACTATTTTTTATGAACGTAAATACTTAGCAATGAAGCTGTTGAAGCTTTTATTTTTGTGATTAATTTGATTAAAATTTGAATTTTTATTTAAATCACACCTGATTAATTATAATTATTTATTGAAACAAATAAATACAATATAACTACGACGTTTCGATCAACTTATTCTTCGTATGAGCACCCACTCCGATTATAGGTTAACTAAGCCAGTCACGTGTCGGTCAAGCTTATATAGAATCCATGTACAGTCCAATCAAAAAACCAACACCCTGGCGACCTCAGAGCCCCCTGTCGGACTGAGCACAGACAGTCACGTGTCGGTCAAGCTTATATAGACTCCATGTACAGTCCAATCAAAAAACCAACACCCTGGCGACCTCAGAGCCCCCTGTCGGACTGAGCACAGACAGTCACGTGTCGGTCAAGCTTATATAGACTCCATGTACAGTCCAATCAAAAAACCAACACTCTGGCGACCTCAGAGCCCCCTGTCGGACTGAGCACAGACAGTCACGTGTCGGTCAAGCTTATATAGACTCCATGTACAGTCCAGTCAAAAAACCAACACCCTGACGACCTCAGAGCCCCCTGTCGGACTGAGCATTACATGTTTTTAAAGATTATATAAGCTTTATTCGTTTTGGATGCCTTGGGCGCCCTTATGTCAGCCTCAAGTCACTAACCCATATTCGTTTAGGAATACCAACCGACTTGGTGTGCAAACGAATAGGGCTGGGGCACACCAAGTCGGTTGGTATTCCTAAACGAATATGGGTTAGTGACTTGAGGCTGACATAAGGGCGCCCAAGGCATCCAAAACGAATAAAGCTATAGTAAAGCAAAAAATATTGACAAATCAAATGATAATAATAGCAATAATAATACATAACAATTAATTCACTAATCAAGAATATTATAGTTTACATAGTTGGATTTTAACTATAATATTCTTGTTATTGTTATGTATTATTGTTGTGATTATTATCATTTGATTTGTCAATATTTTTTTGCTTTATAATCTTTAAAAACATTTAATGCTCAGTCCGACAGGGCCTTCGGTATATTTGTGTTTTGAGTCGAGATAAACACGAATTACACGTGACTGGCTCAGTCAAACTATAATCGGAGTGGGTGCTCATACTTGAGAACGATCGCAGAATAAATCGATCGAAACGTCCTATTTATATTGTATTTATTTGTTTCAATAAATAATTATAATTAATCAGGTGTGATTTAAATAAAAATTCAAATTTTAATCAAATCAATCACAAAAATAAAAGCTTCAACAGCTTTAAACTAATGTAACTTTATATTTCTTAATGGAACACCCTATATAAATATTTATTCATTTTGATAGTAAATTAGATTCCCTTTAAAAAAGTATTAAGTAATAAATTATAAATTAAGAAGTTAATTAATAAAAAAGTATAAAAATTATGTATTAAATTATGGTTTTTTCCACTATGAACATAAATAACTTTTTAATTTATAATTTTAGACCCCGTATTACTTAATACTCTTTCAAAGGAAATCCAATTTACTATCAAAATGAATAAATATATGTAGGGTGTTCCATTAAGAAATATAAAATTACATATTGTTACACTTAAACTGAGCACCCTGTATACAAATGTATATGGTACGTAGATAGACAATAAAATATCATATAAATTATATTTAGAGTTTTTCTATTTGACTTAAAACAAAAGAGTTATAAGTTATAAAGAGAGGACAGACCGATGAATCTCCCTGTATATTAAAATGATTATAATTATTTATGAAATTTCCATCTCCTTATTTAAATCTTCTTCAGC
Source organism: Forficula auricularia (assembly GCA_024734495.1). Classification (NCBI taxonomy): domain Eukaryota; kingdom Metazoa; phylum Arthropoda; class Insecta; order Dermaptera; family Forficulidae; genus Forficula; species Forficula auricularia. The sequence goes on along the minus strand of JALMQS010000853.1, from coordinate 3,488,998 downwards.
AACAATTTTATCTTCTTCACTGTTGTCCACCAATGGTGACGTCATTATTCCTTCAATTTCATTGATATTAGAATTTTCGGATTCATGTTCTTCTAGTACCATTAAATATTTTCGTTGTAAATTTTGTAGATTTTCCAAATTAAAGTTATCATTTTTTAGTGAAATAATTTCAGTGAAAATTTGATAAAATTTTAAATCTTCGGTTATTTCTTTTAAAGGAATTGATCTGGTCTGGAAAAATGTGTGTTATTCTTATTATTATTATTATTTAAGGGAATGACTAAATATTTAAAAAAAGGCGTGCATTAAATTTAAAGAAAGAACAAATTAAAAATTTATAATTACAGTCGACTCTCGATAATTCGAAATCCAACGGACTACAAGAAAAATTCGAATTAACGAGAAGAAAGAAAAAAAATACGCTGACGTGTTGTGATGTGGCCATCCACTTGACTTTACCATACAACCTGGCCCCTCACTTATATTTAATATTTAATAAAATTATTAATAATCATGTAGAGGAGGGGGGTTAGTTTTTACATTTTTAGATTACTCTGAGCCTACTCTGAGTATACGACATTTGGTTGAGTTTGGTACAAGAGCCTAGATTTTCATTTTTTGACCCCCCCCCCCCCGTTTTGGGCGGTTAGTTTTAGTATTTTTATATTCCTGTGGGGCCACTGACTATGTATATAAAATTTGGTTGAGTTTGGTAAATGGCCTAGATTTTCATTTTTATTCAATACTAGAGGAATAAACCTTATTGCATTCCATTTTTTGATGCTTTGACTATTAATGGCAACCTCTATCTGAAAACGTGGAAGAATGAGACTTTAAATCATATGAATCGATCGTTATTTTTGATTTTAAGTCGATTCCTCCATGTCTTCAGCAATGGTTACCAATAAGTAATCGAAACGTCAAAAACCTAATGTAGAATTGTTATTCCTCAAGTATTAGATGAGAATCGATAGCTATTTTTGATTTTAAGTCGATTCCTCTATGTCTTCAGCAATGGTTACCAATAAAAACCGAAACGTCAAAAATCCAATATAGAATGGTTATTCCTCAAGTACTAGATGAGAATCAATCGCTATTTTTGGTTTAAAGTCGATACCTCTATGTCTTCAGCAATGGTTACCAATAAAAACCGAAACGTCAAAAATCCAATATAGAATGGTTATTCCTCAAGTATTTGATGAGACTCAATCGCTATTTTTGGTTTAAAGTCGATTCCTCTATGTCTTCAGAAATGGTGACCAATAAAAACCGAAACGTCAAAAATCCAATATAGAATGGTTATTCCTCAAGTACTAGATGAGAATCAATCGCTATTTTTGGATTAAAGTCGATTCCTCTATGTCTTCAGCAATGGTTACCAATAAAAACCGAAACGTCAAAAATCCAATATAGAATGGTTATTCCTCAAGTATTTGATGAGAATCAATCGCTATTTTTGGTTTAAAGTCGATTCCTCTATGTCTTCAGCAATGGTCACCAATAAAAACCGAAACGTCAAAAATCCAATATAGAATGGTTATTCCTCAAGTATTTGATGAGAATCAATCGCTATTTTTGGTTTAAAGTCGATTCCTCTATGTCTTCAGCAATGGTCACCAATAAAAACCGAAACGTCAAAAATCCAATATAGAATGGTTATTCCTCAAGTATTTGATGAGAATCAATCGCTATTTTTGGTTTAAAGTCGATTCCTCTATGTCTTCAGAAATGGTCACCAATAAAAACCGAAACGTCAAAAATCCAATATAGAATGGTTATTCCTCAAGTATTTGATGAGAATCAATCGCTATTTTTGGTTTAAAGTCGATTCCTCTATGTCTTCAGAAATGGTGACCAATAAAAACCGAAACGTCAAAAATCCAATATAGAATGGTTATTCCTCAAGTATTTGATGAGAATCAATCGCTATTTTTGGTTTAAAGTCGATTCCTCTATGTCTTCAGAAATGGTCACCAATAAAAACCGAAACGTCAAAAATCCAATATAGAATGGTTATTCCTCAAGTATTTGATGAGAATCAATCGCTATTTTTGGTTTAAAGTCGATTCCTCTATGTCTTCAGAAATGGTGACCAATAAAAACCGAAACGTCAAAAATCCAATATAGAATGGTTATTCCTCAAGTATTTGATGAGACTCAATCGCTATTTTTGGTTTAAAGTCGATTCCTCTATGTCTTCAGAAATGGTGACCAATAAAACCGAAACGTCAAAAATCCAATATAGAATGGTTATTCCTCAAGTATTTGATGAGAATCAATCGCTATTTTTGGATTAAAGTCGATTCCTCTATGTCTTCAGCAATGGTTACCAATAAAAACCGAAACGTCAAAAATCCAATATAGAATGGTTATTCCTCAAGTATTTGATGAGAATCAATCGCTATTTTTGGTTTAAAGTCGATTTCTCTATGTCTTCAGCAATGGTCACCAATAAATACCGAAACGTCAAAAATCCAATATAGAATGGTTATTCCTCAAGTATTTGATGAGAATCAATCGCTATTTTTGGTTTAAAGTCGATTCATCTATGTCCTCAGCAATGGTCACCAATAAAAACCGAAACGTCAAAAATCCAATATAGAATGGTTATTCCTCAAGTATTTGATGAGAATCAATCGCTATTTTTGGTTTAAAGTCGATTCATCTATGTCCTCAGCAATGGTCACCAATAAAAACCGAAACGTCAAAAATCCAATATAGAATGGTTATTCCTCAAGTATTTGATGAGAATCAATCGCTATTTTTGGTTTAAAGTCGGTTCCTCTATGTCTTCTGCAAAGGTAAGGGATAAGAAAACAACGCAGTTGCTATGGTTACTTATAAAATTTCCTCCCAAATTTTTAGCATTTCACAGAGAGAAGCCTATCCATTCTTATTTAAGCAAGGCTAAATGAGCTATATTAAAAGGTTCAAATGAATAAATTTTAAAGAATTAAAAAAATTAAAAAAGTACTCTCTTACTCTAGAGTAAAGTACTTTAAAATATAATTTTACTAAAAACTTTATTTATCCTTTTTTGTGGTCCCCAAGGTACTTAATTAGGATATTAAATTTCATCAAAATTGGTTAAGTCATTTTCAAGATATTTAGAAAAAACTAAAAAGTACTGAAATAAAGTACTAATGTTTGTGGGTCGATATGTACCAAAATCTAATCAGCGCTTCATTTTGTTCAAAGAATGCTAGGTTTTCAATTTCATTTCAATCGGTGCAACGGTGTGGAAAAAATCGTGGGCCAAAAAAACGATAACATACATCCATCCATACATACATACATACATCCGCACGCACTAAATGAAAAAATGGCACTTTTTGGCCTCTCGACGAGACCCCATGTAATTTTTGGCAAAACCGTCACGTGCTAAAATTCAACCTAATTGAATACTACAATTTGTGACTTTAATTTAGTCCATGGGTTCCGTAGTCTTTACCTGAGGACCCTTTGAAGCCACGCTTGCCCCGAGAGCGATTGCAATACTTTACCCATGCTTTGCATTGGATAACAGTAAAAGTGGTCTAATACAAGAGTATATCGAGAGACAACAAATACGCTATTTATTTTGATATTAAGAAAAAAATTTAATTGAAAAGTTTTTATTTTGCCTAGAGTAGCAGAGTAGTTGATTCATAAAGAGAAAGAAAGAGGTTGTCCTCTGTTTGATGCAAATAAACATACACACATGCTATATATATGAAAATTATATATCTGTATATATATTATTTATTTGTTTGAGACTATAGTTTTGAAGACTTGGTCATCAGTCTTTTTTAAATTATAAATATTGTTATTCATGGAGTCAATACCGTATGGATATTGAACATTTTCGATCTTTATTTAGCTGGGAGACAGTTAAAATTAAAATTTATAATATTAAAATATTAAAATATCTATAATTAAAAAAAGACTGATGATGAAGACCAAGTCTTCGAAACTATAGACTCAAACAAATAAATAATTATATATATAAAATTCTTTGCCCGATACACTCACTCACTCACTCACTCACTCACTCACTCATCATCAAAACAGCCAGAACCCCTGGACATAGAAACATGAAATTTGGAGAGGATATTAAATCTATGACATAGGGGCTCACTAAGAAAGGGTTTTTCGAAATTCGACCCCTAAGAGGGTCAAAGGGGGCAAAGTGTGTTTTCACTGATTATGCGATATCTCTTAAGGACGATAAAATATCTACTTGCTTTTTACTTATAAAAATACTAAATTAAAATATCTAAAAAGTAATTTCAGGATTTTTTGAAATTCGACCCCTAAAGGGGTCAAAAGAGGCTAAATATTTTTGCAATGTGTTTACACTAATTATGCATTTTCAATTAAGAACGATAAGATATCTACTTGATTTTTACTTAATAAAATTCTAAATACAAATATCTAAAAAGTAATTTCAGGATTTTTTGAAATTCGACTCCCAACTATCCAAAATGTGAGTGGGCGCAAAAATTAAAACTCTCTCCTATCTTGATCAAATTTTGTAGAGTTATTCTTTATTACTGTAAGAAACTATTCCTGTAAAAATCAACTATCAAAATTGACTGTATGGGGGCGAAAGGTGGGAGGGGGCAAAATATAGAAATTTTTAGCTTTTTTCACATTTACTCTTTAGAAAACTGAGAGTTATTTATTTGCAAATATCTAAAAAATAATTTCAACCTCCCAAAATGTGTGTGGGGCAAATAATTAATACTCTCTCCGATATAGATCAAATTTTGTAATGTTAGTTTTTAAGACTATATAAAATGTATGCTGTTAAAATCAATAGCCAAAATGAGTGCGTGGGGGCGAAAGAGGGGGCAAAATATTTTAAATACATATTACACACCTAATAACCACATACAGAGACGCCGCCCGCCAGTGCCACCTGGCCGGAGTGCCGAGCTGTAGAGGACGTGCCGAAGGCACGCCTGGAGCAACTCATATAGAGTATATATACATATATATAATTTCGATATATATGTGTGTATGTTGATTTGCATCAAGCAGAGGACAACCTCTTTGTTTCTCTTTGCGAAAAATTTAAACTTTTACACCCTCGAAAAAATCTGGAATGAATGCAATCAATGCTTGATTTTTTTTGGAAAAATAAAATATTAATTTTAAAAGATATTTTTATCAATTCTAATATAAGGATATTTAGAAAGAATAAATATGCTAGTTATTTTGATATTAAGCGAAAAAATTTTACTTTTACACGCTCGAAAAAAATCTGGAATGAATGCAAAGGGTCCCCCCCCACGTTGTTTGTAGTCTCAATCTGTGATTTTTTTGGAAAAATAAAATATTAAAAATCCATAGGAAAAGAAACGATGATTATTGAAATGAAACTCGATTCTACTGTTGCTTGTTGAATTCTTTCAATTCACGTACTCTTGAGATCGACAAAATTGTTGTTCACAAAAAGTCGAATAAAAATTAAATTGGCGGGAAGAAAGTACACTCCTGTTAGCTCCTGGTATCCGGATACAAATTTAAAAAAAATTTAAGAACATCAATGCTTAACGCTTGATTTCATTGCTCCAATTGGCTCGCTGTAATACTGGCTTCATTGGTGGGAAAGAAAGTACAAACCTGTTCGCTCCTAGTATCCGGATACAAATTTTAATCATTTTAAGAAAATCAATCGTTAACGTTTGATTTCAAGGCTACAATTGGCTCGCTATAATATTGGCTTCATTGATGGGAAAGTACACTCACCAGCTCAAATTAAACAGATTAAAATAATATAATCATTATCTATTCGAAAACTCGAGTAGGAAAAATGTTCAAATAACCATATTAAAAGAAATGATGATTCGTGAAATGAAACTCGATTCTACTGCTGCTTACTGCTTTCTTTCATTTCAAGTACCTACTCTTGAGATCGACAAAATTTTTAACAAAAAACATATAAAAAACAACTTAGCCGAAGATGAGACCGTGACAGATCGAATCGCCAACACAAATACACCCTAACCCGTGAATTTGATCCAAATCGTTAGAGCCGTTTTCGAGAAACCGATTGGATATATATATACTAATACCGGGTGAGTTTTTTATCTTGAGACAGTCTTTTAACTCAAAAACAGTGCATTATATGAAAAAAAAGGTTCAATTTAAAGTTTATTTATATCAGAGGGGAAACTAAACTAGGCTATTGTTTGTCGACTTAGAACAAGCTTTCAAGCGTATTTCGAGGTCAACTTGTGTTTTTCAAACAGAACCTATGTTTCTATACATAGTCTGAATCTACAAAAAAAACTGAACAACTTTTATTAAAACTATTTTTTTTAAAACGACATCAAATAAACAAAAATTAAATCATTTAGATCTCATAAAAAATCTTAATAATTATTTTTAACAATTATTAAACTTAATTATCAAATAATAATGATTAAATAATTAATTATTAAATAAATAATCATTAAATCGAAAAGTTACAACAACTAAAATAAGTGTTTATAATATTAAAACTTCGTTTACTGAGATTTAAGAAATTATTTTATACTTAATAGAACTATTTAAAATTCTTGAGTTTAAAAAAGTTTATTTCTGTTCTCAATCCAGTAGATAGTTATATTGTATTTTCATAATAAAATTGGAGCATTTTTTGTTGAAGACAGAATTAAAATGATCTTAATTTATGGGGTGAATTTGGAAGAAGTGTTATGGGACTGCCATTGAAATGAATGCCAAGCGTTTTCCTGATAGGAATACACCCTCACAAGCTTCATTTTATTGTGTTTTAAAATCTGTTTTAAAAAAACACAAAAACAGGAAATGTATAGGCTACAAAGAAACTGTAAGAGACCAAAATAAGGAAATTGGAACTGAAATTCATCCAGAAGACTACACTCTGGAATGTCACATAACAGTGTGGAAAAATTATTAATTATTATTAAATTGTTTATTTAATAATTAATTATTTAATCATTATTATTTGATAATTAAGTTAAATAATTATTAAGAATTTTTTGATATCTAATTAATTCATTAATTTTGTTTATTTGATGACGTATAAAAAATAGTTCTAATAAAAGTTGTTCAGTATTTTTTGTAGATTAAGTAGACGTATAGAAAAATATAGGTTTCCATTTAAAAAACAGAACTTGACATTGAAATACCCATGAAAACTTGTTCGATGACGACAAATAATAGTGTAGTTTAGTTTCCCCTCGATATAAACAAACTTTTATTTGAAACTTTTTTCCATATAATTCATTGTTTTTGAATTATAAGACTGCCTCAAGATAAAAAAACTCACCCGGATATATATATATATATATACAAGAATTGCTCGTTTAATATAATAAGATAAGATAATATATTAAGCCGTTCATAATGTGGTTATTTCAAAAAACTCTAATAAACTATACAATCACCAAAACTTTAATCAATTTATATTTAGGAAAAAGATATACTCACAGTAGGTATATGTAGAATTACCTATGTACCTATATCAATAATAAATATTTTCTTATACCTATTCGAATAAAAGGGCAACCCTTTTACGATTTATTTAATGGTAACAATGGTATTGTGAGTGCCTACCTGGAATTGTCCCTGTAGCTTGTCATACAGGTGGTTGGCCCTCAAGAGTAGTTCATTGGGCAGAGCTAGGATGACAGCCAGCCTGAGACCATACCGCTGGACATTGCTCGGTCCATTGACCAGCCGATGTGTGTAACTCAATTGGATTCTTCTTAGGTCGGCTGCCTCATGGTCTGCCTCCACTTCAGCAACCTCCATCTGGTGGCTGAATAGAAGAAATACCACACACTGATTTCTATTTCGATCAACATGTGACACGCCTATTTGAATCTCCATTAACTACCTCCATAACTAATCATGTTTTTTTTTTATTCTTCTAAATTTAATTCTGAATAATCCAAAATTTATATCCGACCCGCTGAATTTATAAATGGATTTTTTATTGTCGTGTTAAATTTAAAAGAATCTAATTTATAAAAACTTTAAAGTGGGAATATTTTTATTATAAGAAATATTTATCCTTAGGCGCAACTCTTTCCGACATAGTTAGTCGCGTTCCACCTATGAGGTGTTTTTGGTTTTTTGAAAGCCATGTGAAATTTATTCTAGTTTAAATAGTTAATTGTTAACTATTTAAAAAGTATTTTAAAACTTATTTAATTATGAACACCAGAGGAAAAACGAATTTAGTCGCGTTGCGCCTACTGGGGGATTAGAATATTTCCTGCATTTACTAGTAATTGCAGAAAAAAAAAGGAAAATATATAATTCAGATAAAAATATTACATCCATAATACTAAGGGCAATGGGCGCGTTACACCTGTGGGGTGAACGGAACTACCGCAACTCTGTACCGACATGTTCGAAACTCGGTAGTATAGTGACATAAGAGTAGAGACCAGATTTTTATGCAGTAAAAAGTGTCAAAATATGCAATTAAAAAGGCTGAAATATGCAAGTAATATGCAGAATATGTTAAAATATGCAAATATATGCAGTAAAAATTGGCAAAATAAATTTTTTTATGCACTAAAAAATAAAATTGAAGACAAAAATACTATATATTTGAGGGAGTGTTATGAAAGAAATAAATGATAAAGCAAGCTATAGACACCAAGTGTCAAATATGTACTTATATTGAGTAAAAAATTTCACAAAATTCTCATTATATTTAACATACATATATTAAATAAGCTGCCGTGTTCTGATGTGGCCATACACTTGACTTTACCATACAACCTGGCCCCTAAAATTATTTATAATCATGTAGGGGGGGGTAATTTTTGCATTTTTATACTTCTGGGGTCCCACTGATTATGGATACAAAATTTGGTTGAGTTTGATACAAGGGCCTAGATTTTCATTTTTTGACCCCCCCCCCCCATTTTGGGCGGTTAATTTTAGCATTTTTAGACTTTTGGGGTCCCAATGATTATGTATACAAAATTTCGTTGAGTTTGGTAAATTGCCAAGATTTTCATTTTTTGACCCTACACCCCACGCCCACCTCATTTTGGGCGGTTAATTTTTGCATTTTTAGTTTTCTGAGGTCTCATTGATTGTGTATACAAAATTTGGTTGAGTTTGCTCAAATGGCCTAGATTTATAATTTTTAACCCCCCTCCACCCCCTTAATTTTGAGTCGATATGCACCAAAATTTAATCAGCTCTTAATTAATTTTTACAGCTTCAACAGGAGAACTTATAGGGAAATCGCCATGAGCTAGAAATTCTATATAAAAAAGAAAAAAAGAAAAAAAAACAATTTTTTTTTGTAAATATATTATGTAAATATTCCTATAATTATGTAAATACTCCTGTAATTAAATTCACCCGACTATGTAAATATTTCTTGTTAGTGGAAGCCCCACCTGCGTGGCCCAATAAACGAAAAATCAATGGACCAAAACTACGTGTGAAATTTGGTTTTGATATTCACACTAGTTTTTGAGTTAGCTCGTCCACAAAAATTTGGTAACGCACAGACTAACTAACTAACAACCATACAGACTAATAGACATTTTGACAAAACAATTATTATCTCGAACAATATAATTTTTCGATGTTTACTTATTAGGGCTTTTTTGTAGACCGAAATGCCATGGTTTCGCTCAATTTTTTTTAATCAAAATAGTTTCCGCCGTTTTTGAGATATTTCGAAAAAGGAAGGAAAAAACCACTTTTTTCATGCACGATTACAATACTTGACTATACCCATGTATGGTAAAGTAAAAATTTTATTGTAATTGTGAATAATTTATGTTTAGAAGTGTTTATCTAAATTATCTTCAGGTTATTCTGTCTACGGTCACTCAAAATTGATTTATACAATGAAAAAAGAGCTCTCCACATCCTCAAATGTAATGGGAACAAATTTAAAGGACTTAAACTTCTTCATTTTTTTGAAGTGAAACTTCTTTAGCGACGTTCCTGTTTTGAAATTTTTTTCATTCTTTCTCCGAAAATTTATTTTTAAAAAATCTGTATTTAGCCCGAAATATGCAATATTTGACAAAAAAAATCCTTCAAATATGCAATTTTATGCAAAATTACTCAATGTTTTTTTTTTTTTTTTAATGCAATCGAATGCAAGAAGGGGTGCACCAGTAAAGATGCAGTCCCTATGGATCTCGAAAGACACTTGCATTACCGAAGAGAAGGGAAAGTTGATTAAGCGAAGGGGTGGAGACGTAGGTGTTTATGCACTCGGGTTTTGAAGGTTTGAAGATTATAAGTGCTGGGAAAGATAGAGGCTGGAAGAGAGTTCCAGTTCCTTGAAGTCATGGGGATATATGTATTGGCGAATGAAGTGGTCCGGCACTTTTCTAATTTGACCGCGAAAGAGTGTTGGGAGTCGGCAAAACGTGTGCTGCGTGCAAAGCATGCTTTGGGGGAATTATTGATTTTATCTCATCAGAGCACCTGCCGTGATAGTATCTATAGAAAAGGGAAAGGGCAGAGACATCTCTTCGATGAGCCAGCGAGTCGAGGGAGTCGGTGAGGGTAGAATCGTCAATTAGCCTGACGGCTCGTTTCTGAATTGCATCCAGGGTAGCAAGAGAATATTTTGAGGCTCCTCTCCACAGATGAGAGCCGTATTCGAGACAGGGGCGGATTTGGGCCTTGTAGATGGTGAGAAGTTGTGGGGGTTTGTAAAATCGCTTGGACCTGAATAAGAAGCCAATCTTCCTTGCTGCAGATTTCGCCACAGAGGAGATGTGTTCATTCCAAGACAGGTCAGATGCGACAGAGACGCCCAACATGGATAGGCTGTCACACATTTTCAGGGTATTCGAATCGAAGTGAATAACAGGGAAATTTTTATTTTTGCGCCTAGAAATTAGACAACATTGAGTTTTGTTTGCATTAAAGTTAACTAAATTTTGAGAGCCCCATTTATTCAGTTTGTCTAGGTGAGAGTGATTGAGGAGGCAACATTGATTCGATTATTCGGGAGTGAGTGTTTGCCGTGCAGAGTGCTATCGTCGGCGTAACAATAAGTATGCAAATATGTATGCAAAAATATGCAGTATAAAATTTAACCCACAGCATCCTAGATGCATGATTCGGATAGATAATTAATCCCCTGGGTCGTATGTGGCGGCAAACAAAATATGCAATTGCATAGGAATTCGGTGTCTACATATGAGTAATCAAAAGTTAGCCCGCGACTAACGGAACGTTAAGCATTTATTATAATATCTTCTTAATAGTACTCGAGAATCCGATTAATATCGTAAATCATAATTATTTTGAAGCAAAATATATTTCAAAAATTGAATTTTTCATTAAATACATAAAATTGGGTTATTTTTTAGTAACTCGTATCGAATAGTGAAATATATTTATTCGGGATATACGACTAACGACTCCTTTGATGCAAACTAAAATAAGGGAATTAATTAGGGTGAGCTTGGCCGGGCAGCCGAAATTTTGAATCTACTCGAAAATGATATTTTTATTTTTTTTTCTTATTCTTATTTAAAAATGTTCTGAAACATGAAGAAAAATCGAATTTTTCTTTGACTCACTGGATTCTGATACCCATTATAACTCAAGAGATTAAAAAGTTGTAAGAAGTATCGTACATTCTAGTACCAAAATATTAGTATTTCTAAAACGAAGAACTTTCACTTAGAAATAGGCAAAAAACGAAAAATGATTCTTTTATATAGTCAGCTCTAGTAGGGCTATTGTAGTAAATGAGTTAAAATTTTACATAAATGCTTATATTAATAATAAATTGCGACTTTAGGCCAAGTTTCAACTTTCTAGCTCAAAACTTCGCTAACGAAAAAAATTGATGATCATTAAAAAATCTTCACTTTTTCTTTCAATTTTCTTTTGAATTTAATATTACCTGTCTCATAAAGACGTTCATTTCTACAATACATTAAATATATTTTTTTTAATTTTATCATATCTATATGGTAATGATGGGTTCACCCCAAAATCTCGAAACCCAAAATCCCGACAGCCAAAATTCCAACAGCCCAAAATATATGTTTTTAAATAGTTATTTAAAAGATTATTTATTATTTTGATATGTACTTTTTGTCTTAATTAGGTTAATATAGTCAAATACATATAGATAGTATATATATTTTTGTAAATATCAAAAAGGTTAATAAAATATTGTAGGGGGCGGGTATCATTTAATTGGCTCGTAGGGGTCAAATAACACACGTATTTATTATAAAATGTATTTATTTAGAAAAAAGGGGTTTTACATATTATTGTCTAGGGTTATGTTAGGGCTCTCTTGAGGTGAGTGCTGTGTGGCGCTTTGTGCCGCGCCCCCCATCAAGTCGATGGGGTCCTAACAATCTGTTGAGTGCAGAGTTGTAGGTTGCGTGCTCATATAGGGAGTGTGCAGGGGAGGGGCTGCTGGATGGCGGTGGCCCCTCCAGATCCGAATGTTCGAATCGGTTCGCTTCTCCAGTCGAAATCGAGTCGCTTTAATTATAGCATGGCTGATAGTATTTCACTCATGCAAAAGCGACGCAACGATCCGACTGAGTCATCTAGCGGCCGTGTCTCAAGGCTCGTCGCCATGAGCGAGAGCGGGCCGCTACACCACACCCTTTCTTTCTTGGGTGATTGCCGATTGCCGACTAAGTCAGCCGGGCAAGGCTCTATCCACCTAGCTGGTGGGTCAAGAGGCTGCTTGCTTTGCAATCACGTCGGGCGTCACCAGTATTGTTAGGGCTCTCTTGAGGTGAGTGCTGTGTGGCGCTATGTGCCGCGCCCCCCATCAAGTCGATGGGGTCCTAACAATCTTGCGTGTGCAGAGTTGTAGGTTGCGTGTCCATCATGGGTGTGTGCAGGGGAGGGGCTGCTGGATGGCGGTGGCCCCTCCAGGATTTCGCTTGCTTCAGTCGGAATCGAGTCGCTTTAATTATAGCATGGCTGAATATATTTCACTCATGCAAAAGCGACGCAACGATCCGACTGAGTCATCTAGCGGCCGTGTCTCAAGGCTCGTCGCCATGAGCGAGAGCGGGCCCCTACACCATAGTTAGATCATCTTAAAACATCTTAAAACATCAGCTTAGAACTAACAACGTACAACTGAGTTAAAGCAACTCCCATTGTCGACTGGCAACTGGAAACAAATAACAACTCATATTCACACATGCATATCAGTCGTGAGGGGATGCACTGTCAGTCGACAGCCCACCAACACAAGTTGTCATAGTATTATTTATGACAGAAAGCTCTTAACCTGACTATAAAGGGACACAACAATAGCCGTAAAGAGAGCAGCCTTCCCGCGTACAAAGCCTAGACACACATTTGGCAAACATATGATCTTAATAAAACAGAAATTAAGAAAGTTCATTAAAATAATTTCCCACAATATCAAAATTAAGCCTGGATTTAATATGTCGGGATTTTGGGCTGTCGGGGATTTTGACTTTTCGGGTTTTTGGGGTGTCGGGATTTTGTGCGCCATTTTTTGGAATTCATTCTTTATTGGTTACTGTATTAAATAAATATAGTTCTTTATAAAAAACAATCACAAAACGTAAGGTCTTTTCATTGATACAGGGAGGATTCCTCCCGGAATTTTTGGTTAATAATCAATAAAGGTTTTGTAATTGTTTTTTAATAATGAACTATAAATCATTTACGATAATTAGGAAGGTATACTTACTTAGTAACATTCATATACATATCTGCTAGTCTCGTGAGAATCAAATAATGAGTAGCCAAAAAAATAAAGGATTTCGATCGCATGAGATCTTCGACGAGAGCCCAAGATGTTGCTGACCCTTCCTCAGAAGCTGTGCCTCTGCAGAGTTCATCAATTATTATCAAGGCTTGTTTGCCTAAGGTTTGCCGAATGAACATCATTTCACGAAGCTAAAATTCAAAACGCATGCATTCGTTTAAGATTTTTTTTTTAATAAAGAAAAAAATATTGGCCACTGATTATGTATACAAAATTTAGTTGAGTTTGGTAAATGGCCAAGATTTTCATTTTTGACCCCCCCCCTTTGGGCGGTTAGTTTTTGCATTTTTAGACTTATGGGGTCCCACTGATTATGTATCCAAAATTTGGTTAAGTTTGCTCAAATGGCCTAGATTTTTAATTTTTAACCCCCCCCTCCACCCCCTTAATTTTGGGTCAATATGCACCAAAATCTAATCAGCTCTTAATCTCAATGGACCAAAACTACATGTGAAATTTGGTTTCGATATTCACACTAGTTTTTGAGCTAGCTCTTCCACAAAATTTGGTGACGCACATACTAACTAACAGACAGACAGACATTTTGACAAAACAATTATTATCTCAAAAAATATAAGTTTTTCGATGTTTACTTATTAGAGTTTTTTTTAGACCGAAATGCCATGGTTTCGCTCAATTTTTTTAATCAAAATAGTTTCAGCCGTTTTAGAGATATTTCGAAAAAAATAAGGAAAAAAACACTTTTTTCATGCACGATTACAATACTTGACCATACCCTATATTTTAAAGTAAAAAATATTAAAAGTATATTAAGAAATCACAGGGTTTACGAAAAATATTATTTTGAAAAATTACAACAAAAGAAAATCTGAAATATCTCAGCTAGTTCTTATTTTTGTGAAATTACATATTAATCTAAACTTAAAATTAAACGCAAAAAAAAAAACAGGGCCTAGCATTTATTTATTTTAATAAAATATTACCTCCAAAACAAAAGTTGATGCATTACATTCAATGCTATCTTCAAAACCAATCCGAGCGAATACTTGGTCAGCTATTCGAAATTGAGCCTCAAGAGCAGGAACATAGCATCCTACCTAGAAATAATTCATATTCATATATAAATATTGTTTGGTTAATCGTATCCATATTTAATAATTATAGGTTAGAATCGTAGGAAATTAGAAATTAAATAACAGAGTTCCATTTAATGAGTCCAGCGTTTTTCGTCGTTTTTAAATTAGCTTCAAAAGTATATATTTATATACAATTTTTGCATAATTAAAAAAAATGATTCTATTAAGTTTGTAAAAAATAGAGAGCAGAGAAAATATTCTAAATTATTTGGGGGCCAGGGAGTGGCGTATTTAGAAGCTCGAACCGCGCTAGACTATTAAAATTGGCCGCTGTTTTGACTATCATTATCACAATTATAATACATATAAATTATCAAAAAGATTTAAATAAATTAAAGAAGCATTTATTACTAAAGCTACCAGGTGTATGAGTTTAAAACGGTGCATCGCTCATACTATGCGTTAGTGAGCGTTTTAAGCTACTTTACCGACAGGTTATAACCTCTTTTTATGAGGTTGGCATTTGTGAACATTAATCAGTGCAAATCACCAGGAATTTCATACAGAATCATACATTTTTTCTTTGCTAATCATGTCTAGTTTCTTGTCAGAAAAAATGCATATGCGGAAGCTCTGCTTTTCTGATTTAATTTGAAAATATCGGTTGCCGAATGCTTGTGGAGGCCTATGACGACAGTGCTTTATCGGAAACAACATGCAGAGATTGGTATTTCATTTGTCTTGTTTTTTTAGTTTGAAAATATTATAATTTTAAATTTTAGCCCCCACCCCCTTAATTTTTGGTTCGATTTCAACCAAAATCTAATCAACTCTTAATTTCAATCCATCAAAATTACATGTAAAATTTCGTTTTGATATTTATACTAGTTTTTGAGCTAGGGCGTCCACAAAAATTTGATAACTCACGCACAGACTAACGTATTTACAGACATTTTTACAAAATAATTAATATCTCGAAAAATATAATTTTTTCGATGTTCACTTATTAAGGCTTTTTTATAGACCGAAATGCCATGGTTTTTTAATCAAAATAGGTTCAGTCGTTTTTTGAGATATTTCGGAAAAAATAAGCAAAAAAAAACCACTTTTTTCATGCATGATTCCAATACTTGACCATACCCCGTATGGTAAAGGAAATAAGCTGACGTGTTCTGATGTGGCCATCCATTTGACTTTACCATACAACCTGCCCCCTCACTTATACTATATATATTTGTCTAGATTAATTTGCCGCAACGCTGACGTAATGCTGCCGAGAGAGAGCGCCATCGGTATATTTGCGGCAAATTTGAAATATAATTGTAATTTGAACTCGAATTTTGAAATGAAAGACTCCAATTGATTTTAAATTAAGAAACATTAAATATATTGATAATTATTACCCCCCCCCCTTCACCACTCAAAAATTAAATATTCAATTCGCTTTTCTTTGTGCACATCTTTTTTGATTTATATATTATTTGTTTATTTTTTAATAATTTGCCACTTTTTTATAATTTTTTAAAAATCTAAATTTTGTTATTCTAATTTTTTGATTTTTACAAAATTAAACGACTTAAGACATAAATGCCCATATGAGTTTCTCATGGCAATACTAAAGGGAGCAGCCTGTCATACAAACAACACCTGATCTCTTTTGAATATTTGGAGTCTTATATCGATTATCGATCCCAAATTTAAAAAAAATCATATAATATAATTCTCCTCCTCACACGATACCACTTATTTAAATAAATCTATTTCCACACAAAAAATATCACAATGCTGTAGATTATAGAAAAAAAAATACTTCCAGATTCATATCTAGAGCCTCATTTCTGTAGTTGTGTCAGGACGAAAAATGAGGCGAAAATTTTAAGAGACTATGTATTTTCGGGAGTTTACAGGTATACATTTGGAGTGTGGTTTTTTAAGAGGAATAAAATTTTTGGTCCGAGACGCCGCCCGCCAGGGCACCAGCTCTGGAGGGCCGAGCTTCGAGGGCGTGCCGAAGGCACGCACGAAAAGCTCGTATTTAATATTTAATAAAATTATTTTTCATCATGTAGGGGGATGAGGGGTTAGTTTTTGCATTTTTAGACTCCTGGGGGCCCACTGATTATGTATGCAAAATTTGGTTGAGTTTGCTCAAATAGCCTAGATTTTTTAACCCTCCACTCCCCCCAATGCACCAAAATCTAATCAGCTCTTAATCTCAATGGTCCAAAACTAAGTGTGAAATTTGGTTTCAATATTCACACTAGTTTTTGAGCTAGCTCGTCCACAAAAATTTGGTAACGCACAGACTAACAGACTAACTAACAGACATTTTGACAAAACAATTATTATCTCGAAAAATATAATTTTTCGATGTTCATTTATTAGAGCTTTTTTGTAGAGGGAAATGTCATGGTTTCGCTCAATTTTTTTAATCAAAATACTTCTTACCCTTTTTGAGATATTTCGAAAAAAATATGGAAAAAACACTTTTTTCATGCACGATTACAATACTTGACTATACCCTGTATGGTAAAGTAGAAAAATTGATAAAATAATGATACCTGTGCCATAATTTGAAGAAGTGCAATTTGTCGAATATATACACTTTTCCCACTCATATTAGGTCCACTAATTATGTGTAAATTAAAATATTTTGAAGCATACTAGAAAATATAAATCAAATAATTAGAAAAGTTTTATTAAAAAATAATCTAATTTAAACTCACCGTGTCATTAGATACCGGTATGGACGAACTAACACTTTCCAAAATAGGATTTCGGCCTTCTCGGATATAAAGATTAGGTCCAAAAGTTGGCCGGACATAATTTTTGGAGGAACTTACTTGAGCTAATGACGTAGCTACGTCCAGTTCAGCAATTACTTCTATTAATTTATAAAGAATTCCAACATGTTCTCGGATATCTGTTAACAGCTCATAAATAACCCTTTAAAGCAATCAACACCGGCGGTTATGAAAAAAGTTTATTCCAAGTTTATAAACATAAGCCATATGTTTTAATATCAGGAAAACTTACATATTATTTAACGTTTGAATTTCTTGATAAACTTGCTTAGCTCGAGCATCCAGAAAATTCACTTCTTCAGTTGTAAATGTATAAGTATTTCTGGTTTTTTGAATCTTAGGAAAATTCATTTTATATTAAAATATGTTTATATACCGGGTGAGTTTTTTTATCTTCAGACAGTCTTATAAATCAAAAACAGTGCATTATATGAAAAAAGTTTCAAATAAAAGTTTATTTATATCGGGGGGAAACTAAACTATGCTATTGTTTGTCGGCCTAGAACAGGCTTTCAAGGGTATTTCGAGGTCAACTTCTGTTTTTTAAATGGAAACCTATGTTTCTGTATATATTCTTAATCTAGAAAAAAAAACTGAACAAATTTTATTAGAACTATTTTTTTTATACGACATTAAATAACAAAAAATATTAAATCAATTTTTTTTTTTTTTTTATTTAATGTCACCGGGAACAAAGACCATTTAGACAGCACATAAGTAGATTGTTAGTAGGGTTAGTGAGGGAGCCGAGTTTTTAGCCGGTAGAAATTTTTATTTGCCAGCCAGGATCGAACCCCGGACCTCCACTCCAACATCGTCATAATCGATCGATGCCGAAGCGAGGCCAGTGCGTTAGCTGACTGAGCTACCCGACTCCCCATTAAATCAATTAGATCTCAGAAAAAATCTTAATAATTATTTTTAACAATTATTCAACTTAATTATCAAATAATAATGATTAAATAAATAATTATTTAATCGAAAAGTCACAACAATGAAAATAAGTGTTTATAATGATATTAAAACTTCATTATACACAGATTTAAGTGATTATTTTCCACTTAATAGAACTATTTAAAATTCTTTACTTTAAAAAAGTTTATTCCTCGTATCAATCCAGTAGATAGTTATATTGTATTACCATAATAAAAATGGAGCATTTTTTGCTGAAGACAGAATTCAAATGGTCCTAATTTATGCGGTGATGTGGAAGAAGTATTATTATGGGGCTGGCATTGAAATAGATGCCGAGCGTTTTCCTTCTAGGAATACACCCTCAAGAGCTTCATTTTATCGTGTTGTAATTCTGTTAAAAAAAAACAAGAAATGTAAAGGCTACGAAGAAACTGTATCGGGCCAAAATAACGAAATTGGAATGGAATTCATCCAGAACACTCCCTGGAATGTCTCAGAACAGTGTCGAAAAATTATAAAATTATTAATTATTATTAAATCATTCATTTAATAATTAAATATTTGATCATTATTATTTGATAATTAAATTGAATAATTGTTAAAAATAATATAATTATTAAGAATTTTTTGAAATCTAATTGATTCATGTATTTTGTTTATTTGATGTCGTATAAAAAAATAGTTCTTATGAAAGTTGTTCAGTTTTTTTTGTAGATTCAGAATATATACAGAAACATATAGCTTTCAGATTAAAAAACAGAACTTGACCTCGAAATACATTTGAAAGCTTGTTATAATTCGACAAACAATAGCGTAGTTTAGTTTCCCCGCTGATATAAATAAACTTTTATTTGAAACTTTTTTCATATAATTCACTGTTTTTGAGTTATAAGACTGTCTCAAGATAAAAAAAAACTCACCCGGTATAAAGTGGTTAAAAAATTAAAAATGTTATTATCACTGCATATACCTACCCTTAAAAATTCCTGAGGAAGCTGAATTTCTGAAATGGAATTTTTTCGAGATCCCAAAGTCATTTGAATATGGAATCCTCTAGAAGCTGTACATCCTAAAGATAGTGGTAAATTGTACTTTTGGCTCATCGTAGAAATTAGTTCTAGAAAGATAATTAATTTTAATTTTTTAATAAAACTGAGGAAAATTTTTCAGGCATTTTTATATAAATAAATAAGCTGACGTGTTCTGATGTGGCCATCCACTTGACTTTACCATACAACCTGGCCCCTCACTTATATTTAATATTTAATAAAATTATTTATAATCATGTAGGAGAAGGGGGATTAGTTTTTCCATTTTTAGATTACTGTGGAGCCACTGATTATGTATACAAAATTTGGTTGAGTTTGGTTCAAGAGCCTATATTATCATTTTTTTGATCCCTCCCCCATTTTAGGAGGTTAGTTTGTGCAATTTTAGACTTCTTGTGACCAACTGATTATGTATACAAAATTTGGTTAAGTTAGGGGATGCACCTTTTTGTTGTAACTCATTCTCTCATCATTTTCATTAATAAAAAGAGAAAAAAAAACGGTTTTGACCCCCCCCCCCCGTTGCTAAGCCTCTGATTGTGTGTATTCTGTACGCAAGTGTAGTACAACAAATGTATCGGTAAATCAAGTTTAAGAATTAAAACTCCTATTGTTATCACTGTCCATTGTTATTTAAATGTAGAAATTTTTGTTCATTTATAGTATGTATGAATAAATCATCATTCAACCAATGTCAATTGTAATAATTTCAAGCCCCTGTTTGTTAACTTGGCACAGCACGAGCGTGTAGAAGGATGGCGTTTTTACTGAAATTCACTGCACTATTACTCTAAATGTAGTTGATTCTCACTCATAATTTTTTTGTAAGATATTCCTATTTGTATAAAGAACATTCTGTAAAATTTTTAATTTTTTTTATTCAGTTCCTTTTCAAATATTGACTTGAAAAATTGACATAAATAGGTTTTCGGCCATTTTTGAAAAGCTATTCTCAGGACTATAACTTATTCTGTAGGTAGTTATATATGTATACAACACAGAAATAACTTATTATTAGTGAGTCTCTTTCTTCATAAAACTTTATGGTCTTAAAAAGTAACGATTTATACATTTTTTCCGAGTTTTTATAGGAAAAGTTTGACTGATTCTCTTGCATGATAGAAAAATTAAAATAATGTATACCTGAAGTTCATTTCATGATGAACACACGGGTTTTTTAATTCTTCTGCTATCTTTAAAAATAGCTTGGCAATTAAACTTTCCGCAAACCACGTTTTTTATTAAAATATGCCCAACCACCATTTTAAAATGGCTGCCAAAAAAAACTATGACATATAATTTTTTTTCAAGTACTGTTTTGTGACTGTCTACCTATAGGGAATTCATGATATAAAAATCAGGAAAATATAAAATGTTGAGCAAGAAATTTCATTTATATTGGGTGATTTGAAATGGATTGACCCATTCCAAGTTTCGAAGAGTTCTTGAATTTTTGCATTTGTGAAAGAACTACCTTAAAGACTATAAGCGTAGTATTATATTTAAGAAAATCTTACCCATCATATCATCAATGATTTCACAATAGACTCGCTTAGCTACGTCGAGAAGACCATTGATATCGGGCTTAATACTAAAACCTTGATGCATAGTTCCTTGAAAATAACCTTTACTGAGATGTACATCAGGATGAATTGTTTTTAAAATTCTTTCCAAAATCATTTTATGACAGGGTTGGATACAAATCTAGAAATATTAATTATTATTATAAATTCATACATTAGAATAAAAAAAAACTGCATTAATAGACACAGAAGCGTATCCACGGGAGGGGGGTCAAACCCCCTCCCAGGGCAGGACTCGTGAAATGAGACAAACCATTTCTTATGGCAAACTAACCATAATTAAATATTTTAATAAGTTTAATCAAGAATTGTGTTTTTAATTTTCTGAAATACCTTTTTAGTCCAGTTAAATTGTTCTCTAAAGGGCCCCTCGCGTGAAAGTTTTGGGGTAGTTTTGATTTCTTGATCCTATGTGTTTTTGTGTGACGGATCATTGTCAAAAATGTAAAAAAATCCAATATTTTGGCGGTTTTTTGCTTAAAACTCGAAAACTACCAACTTTTCGTAAATAACCTTGATTTTCAAAATGACAGTTCATATAATTTCCTACAAAGGATATAATCCGAATTCTCAAAAGTGTCATGGAAAATGCTGTATATCTATAAATCTAAGTGTTTTATCAAAAAGGTAGTCCAAGTAAACGTTCAAGTCAACAAAATTTCCTAGAGAATAAGATAGAAATCAGGTTTCTAGGATGAGTGGATTTCATTTTATGAAAAACTGCAATTTTTTGCAAAAAATTGCAGTTTTTCAAACTTCATCCTCATTGCGACACGGGTTACCATTTATCCAATAAAGATGAAACTTTGTTTAAATTGTATCAAATTTAATCTAGTTTAAAAATGTATAGAGTGGTCTTTGTCGAAAACGTGCTCTTTCATGGTCAAAATAGGAAAAAAATGCGAGTTTTTGGGATTTGCAGAAACAGAAAAAATACGTCAAATTTTAACTAGCGCTTGAGCTCGATCGGTTGGTCGGAGAAAAAAACCTCAATGATAAAATTTGTAAAAAAATTTTATGAACTTTCATTTTGAATAGGAAGGTTATTTACGAAAAGTTGATAGTTTTTGAGTTATAAAAAACCAAAAAAACCTTTGAATTTTTGACAAAGTTCTGTCACGAAATTTTGTTAGCAAACCTCAAATTCGGATTCAGCACACCCAAAAACTTAAGGGTCGAAGAAATTACAACTACCCCAAAACTTTCTGGTTAAAAACACAATTTAAATTGAAAGTTTTTTTGCCGAGAGTAGCAGAATTTTTATATATTGAAGGAGACAACAAAGAGTGTGTCTTCTGCTGGAATTATACATTTTATTTATTTATAACGAGACTATAGTTTCGAGGACTTTGCCTCTCCATCAGTCTATTACAATGGATTCACATGAATTAATTTATGAATTAATTTATGTGAATCCATTGTAATAGACTGATGGAGAGGGCAAAGTCCTCGAAACTATAGTCTCGTTATAAATAAATAAAATGTATAATTCCAGCAGAAGACACACTCTTTTGTTGTCTCCTTCAAAACACAATTTAACTGGACTAAGTATTTGATTTAATAAAAAAAATTCCCACTAAATAATTTGCTTTGTGGATTGACCCCCCCCCCCCCCCCATGAAAATTTTCTGGCTACGCCACTGAATAGACAGATAAAAAGATATTATTATTTTCAAAAAAAATATTTTTTGTTAAATACAATTTAAAAATAAAAATAATTTTTAAGAAAAAAATAAAAACCGACTTCAAAAAATTAAATGCAACAAATAAAATACACTAAAAGGTATAAAATAATTATTATCTTATTTAGTTACAACTAAACGACGAAATATTAACATGAAATTACTTTTTGAAGTTGGTACCAAACAAACTATACCTATAAGCGAGCATATCCTCCAAAGGTACTAAGTAAGATCCGTCGAGTGCGATTCATAAAAGGTATATGTTTGGCACCAACTTCAAAAAGTAATTTCATGTTAATATTTCGTCGATTAGTTGTAACTAAATAAGATAATAATTATTTTATACCTTTTAGTGTATTTTATTTGTTGCATTTAATTTTTTGAAGTCGGTTTTTATTTTTTTCTTAAAAATTATTTTTATTTTTCTCTTTTTAGTGATGTTATTAATAGTGATGATACCATCAGAACTTGACCAAATTAATATGACACCATCCCTAAGACACCCCCTTTCGGATAAAAAAAGAACCATCGAAATCGGTTCATAAACAAAGAGGTTAGGTCTAAACAAACCTAATAAAAAAGGTCTAATACCTATGAAAAAAAATGGGACCAATCGGAAGCTAGACTGGACCCAATGCAAAAAAATTTTTCAAAATCGGTTGACAATTGGCGGAGATATGAGGTAACATAGGCACAAAAAAAATTCAGTCGAATAGAGAACATCCTCCTTTTTTGAAGTCGGTTAAAAAAGACGTCGATGTTTACCTCTCGTACGGAAGTAAGAATTTCGCAAGCTCCCTCGTGAACTATCTCAATTAATGCAGGAAGAAGTTCAAGGCATGTTTTCAATATAAGAACTTTTTTTATTTGTATATTATAGTATTTCACATCCTGCTTTGGTGTTTCCATTGAGAGCGTTAACATCAGATCAATCTCATTAAATTTAGGTAAAATTCCTAAAAAAAATATATATAATTATTTTTTCCTGGATGAATGAATCACTTTTGACTTATATATCTGAATGCATTTCTATCATTAAAAATATAAGAATATTTTTTTACTTTAGATACTATACAGGATATGTTCAAGTATTGTAATCGTGAATAGAAAAAGTTTTTTTTTTTTGGTTCGTTTTTTCGAAATATCTCAAAAATGCCGGAAACTATTTTAATTAAAAAAATTGGGCGAAATTATGGCGTTAGCCCTAATAAGTGTTTATCGAAAAAATTATATTTTTTGAGATAATAATTGTTTTCTCAAAATGTCTGTTAGTACGTTATTATGTGCCTTACCAAATTTGTGTGTACGCTCAAGCTCAAAAACTAGTGTGAATATCAAAACAAAATTTCACATGTATTATAGTTTTGGTGCATTGAAATTAAGTTTAAAAATTAGGGTAAAAATTAAAATTATAAGATTTTCAAAATAAAAAAAAATAAAAAAAAAAAATGAAATATACTATTAAATAATCCTATAATAAAAAAGTAAGTTATTATTTTCTTCGAGGGCCAAAATTGGGGGGTTCAAATATTTCGCATATGCACCCTATATAACCTTATGAAAATGGCTCACTATGTGAAATTGATAGTAACCAAAAAAAAAAGTAAACACTCTCTATCTTAATAAACTTTGGTCAATTAAATGAACAGTTTTGAAGATTTTAGAAACCTTAGGCTTCGGCCCATTTTGACCAAAGCCGAAGCTTTGGTTGGGCACTAGTAAATTTATAGTTTGGTTTATAGGATATTGTTTTATAGTCTGCTACTTGAGGAAATAATTTAATTTCTGGAGCTAATTTGCAAATCTAGACTTAGTTTTGGAATATTTCTATCAGTAATGACTCTTAGGCTACCTTAATTGTTCAAAATGTCTAAAACTACATTTCGCATATTGCTATCCGGAAATTCTGGGTTCGTTTTTCTTTTAAAACCCCTGGGCATCTGAAATATTCCACCAAGATTATGTAATTCGATAGGTAGTGCCCCAAGGCAGGGGGGTCTGTAACATACATTTCTCCATATTTTCCCCAGGTGATGCCTTGACACAAAAGATAAAATAACAATAAATACAAACCACGGATGTCAAAGAAAACCACATAAAATGATAGCTAATGACCTCCTCTATGTCTGATAAAAACTATTTTGTATTTCTTCAATTAATAAATTAGCTATAGCTTAGGCATTCCCATTCAAAAATTACATAAAGACATTTTTTTTTAATTTTCTTGTTTATATCGAAGGTTATCCATCAAATATCATGAGATAACTCTGCTGAACTATGATAGTAGTTTTGACTAATTATTTTAAACAAGATGCTAGTTATTGGGATGTCCATTTTCACCCCGTGCCCATATGGTCCCCGGACTCCCCTATATTTATATAATCAAAACAGGGTATGGTCAAGTATTGTAATCGTGCATGAAAAAGTGGTTTTTATCCTTCTTTTTTTCGAAATGTCTCAAAAACGGCTGAAACTATTTTGATTAAAAAAATTAAGCAAAACCATGGCATTTCGCTCTACAAAAAAGCTCTAATAAGTGAACATCGAAAAAATTATATTTTTCGAGATATTAATTGTTTTGTCAAAATGTCTGTTAGACTGTCTGGTTGTTATTCTGTTAGTCTGTGCGTTACCAAATTTTTGTTTGACGAGCTAGCTCAAAAACTAGTGTGAATATCGAAACCAAATTTCACACGTAGTTTTGGTCCATTGATTTTTCGTTTATTGGGCCACGCAGGTGGGGCCTCCACTAACAAGAAATATTTACATAATCGGGTGAATTTAATTACAGGATTATTTACATAATTATAGGAATATTAACATAATATATTTACAAAAAAAATTTCTTTTTCTTTTTTATATACAATTTCTAGCGCATGGCGATTTCCCTATAAGTTCTCCTGTTGAAGCTGTAAAAATTCATTAATGAACCCCTCATCGCCCTGAAGGTCATATCGTATAAAGTTTTCTGAGAAATTCCCAGGGCGACAAGGGAGGCACCGCTTTATGCCACCACACTCCCTTCCACGAGAGTGTGATGGCTTCAACTCTCACAGAACCCGAGCCCACCCCAAACCTTGCCGCAATGTTGCTCACCAGACTGGAGTTGCCCTTATAATAATTGATTTTGTTTCTGTGGGCAACCCCCAGTCCGAGGAGCGCTGACACTATCTGCACATCCAGAACCCACACCGTCCCCGACCCGTCTTTCGCCACGATGTCTGGCTTCCAGTTCCCGGCCGAGCTCTGATATAAATATTCGAGCGTGTTCCAAACTCAACCAAATTTTGTATACATAATCAGTGGGCCCACAGGAGTCTAAAATGGAAAAACTAACCCCCTCCCCTTACATGATTATAAATAATTTTATTATATAGATTAAATTTAAGTGAGGGGCCAGGTTGTATGGTAAAGTCAAGTGGATGGCCACATCAGACAACACGTCAGCTTATTTTTTTATATTCTTACCTGTAGTCCATTCATTATTTCAGTAGAGTCCATGAGTTCTTGTACACAATCTAATCGAGATTCGATTATTTTTTTTGATAACGGAGGCTGTAATATTGCAGCTCTTAAAAGCCTCTGACCAGCTTGTGTTTTACAAAAATCCATTACTTTAAGAAGGCTTGGCTGTTGTCGGTTTCGGCTTTTTATCCCACATGTTAATTCAAGCCGAGTAGCTGAATTTAAGTCTAAAATTAAAAAAAAATATGTATATATATATATTAATAATAGTAACAAAGAACAAGGAAATGAATTATTATTGATTAATAAAGTAAAGGGAGTGTAGTTTCACTATGAATAAAATAAAACTCAAAGAGGTTTATTTCATTCATAGTGAAACTACACTCCTTTACTTTATTAATTAATATCATGTTTCACCTAAAACCCACACCACTTTCCCTAATTAAAAAAGAATTATTATTCTATAATTTATAAAGGAACACGTAACAATGAATAATAAGCATATTTGATTAACAAGGTACACATTTGTCCTTAGACCATGAAATATATAGACACGCCCTGGCGTCGATTTGGTGAGGCCAACATCTCCTATAGAACTTGACGTCATCTGTAGGTAGGAACACCCAGAAATAGCATGGCCACTATAGGAATTATTATACATTGAGATAAATTTATCGTAGTTTAGATTATTTATTTTGGATTCCAATAATCGCAAATTAATATTAAATTAATATAACCAAAATATTTATGCGAGAACGTGACGTCATCTGTAGGCGATGTTGGCCTCACTTCACTCTGTGTGGAGAGTAGCAGAGGGCGTGTCTATATATTTCATGGTTTAAGCATTTGTCAGTGATATTGTCATATTTTTTATATATTTAAAAAATTACAGTGAATACAGGCTTAAATTTTTAAAATATGCGGCCAGTCAATATTTAATTCTTTATTTATCAATAATTGTTACTTTTTTAAATGATCTTATATTTAATAAAATTTTAATAATTTATTTATAAACAAAATGACACCTTATTTTTGCAAATTGGTTAATTATTAACCGAGTTATGGTGGTTTTAGTTATGGTTAGTTATTCTTAAGTAAATGAAAAAAAAGATGGTGGTGGATTCCAATCACCGATTGTTTGAATTTTCATAATTAATTTGAACAAATCGATGTAAGATGGCAGCATTGGGTAATGAATAAAGCTTAAATTCAAATATTTAAAATTCGATGATGGCCGATTTCATCTCATCCAATTAACTATGACTAACCTATAATAATGACATTAAAAAACATCATAACTCGATTAATTGTAAACCGATTTTCAAATTTAAGGTGTCATTTTATTCAGAATAAAATCCTTAATATTTTATTAAATAAAAGATAATTTGATAAAACTAACTTTTGAGATATAAAGGACTAAATTTTGAGATTCTATATTCACTATAATTTTTGACTATTTTATCTATAGCGAAGCATGGATTTTAAAACGACTATAGATAAAGTCTAGCAGCTATCCGTTGCAGTTTACTGCTATTTAAATTATATTCTCACGAAAACTTTATTATGGCGTAGGGAGTTGGGATTTTTTATTATTCATCGATAGTTTTCATGTAAATATTTCATATAATTTATTAATTTTGTCTAATTTTGTCCAAAATTTTAGTTTAGGGGGCAGGACCCATTCCAGATGAGTTATTTTCTAGTATTTTTTAGAATGGGCGGCAAATCTTAACACACATTGTGTCAGGAACAGCCCTGTACGTGTATGCATATAAAATGAGACTTTTTTATGAAAATAATACAATTTTTTTAAATAGGAACGAAAAAAATATTTAATTCAAAGTTCTCTCCATCACTTTTTACACATTTTGACCACCTTTCTTGCAATTGGTGGACCCCTTTAAAAAAAACTGCTTGTTTTTGGAAGAAAACCATTCATTGACCCATTTTTCGACTTCTTCGTAAGTGCTCCTCTTTAAGTGTGTGACCCATCTACGAAAACAGGTGATAGTCGGAAGGAGCCAGGTCTGGTGAGTAAGCCGCATCGGGTAGCAATTCCCAATTGAGCGCTTCCAGCGTATCCTGAACCGTTTTTGCTTTATCTGAAGGGAATCACTTTGTGTTGCCTTTTTTGATATTCTGGCCGTTTTTCCTGCAATGCAGGGTTCAAATCAATTAATTCTTGTTGGTAACGTTTAGCATTTACGGTTTCAACAGGTTTCAATAGCTCAGGATAGACGACACCTTTCTGGTCCCATCGTCATTGTTGAAACCATCTTTTCCATGTTGCTAATGCTAGAGCATGACTACCATAAGCTTCTTCAAGCATTCGTTGAGATTCTGCTTCTCTTTAAATGATAACAAAAAATTAATGCGCTGCCCGCATATCGTATGCTGTAGGCACAAAATTCGATATTTTTAACACGAAATTTTTTTATGTTGTTATAGTGCAAATCAAATTTTCAAGACTGAACGTTGTTGACAGATGACAAAGCAATGAAAAAATAATAAGGTTATGGTTCGTTCAAAATTAACATAACCTATAATGCCATCTATCGTAAAAGGCTCATTTCATATGCATACACCTGGTACAATGCTCTGACAAACAGACCGACACACTGACATTATATCGACACTAATATTGTCCCGTTTTACGTTAGAACGGAAACCTAAAAATTAACTAAAGATTTCTCCTTTTTTATATTTTTAATACTCACCAATAAGAGTGGCGTCTTGAGATGCTTGATATTCAATTTTTAAAGATTTTGACATAAATACAACATTTTGAGTAAATTCGACATATTTTAAAAGTGCATTCACAGCTGACAATGCGTAAAATTTATGAAGAAGAACAATTTCCACAGAAGAATATTCACTGGCGCAATATTTTTGTATAAGTTCAAGCCCAAGAGAATCACTAAAATGTCGACGCTTTATAAGGGTAACAGATGTTGAAGAAAACATATCTTGAATTAGAATAGTAAGTTTACTTTGACCATGTTCAAAAAACGTATTAGGAACGAGAACCTGTGGTAAAATATAGAAAAAAATTTGAATTTTCGAAAAATAAATTGTATTTTATTTAAAATGTAACTAATCTTATTATTTATAATCAAGGAGATAAGGATGAACAGCTAAGCTTGAAAAGCAGGAGTGGAGGTGTCTCCAGTCAGGACAGACATTTCCCTTCCAGCTACCATCTTAGTCGGGTCAGAAAATTCCCTCCTCCTATCTGAATACATGTTACCATAGTACCCATTTTTAGGACAGTTTTTTATTATTAAGAGTGATAAAAAACAGATTTTATTTACTTTATATATTTTTTACTTTACCATACAGGGTATGGTCAAGTATTGTAATCGTTCATGAAAAAAGTGTTTTTTCCTTCTTTTTTTCAAAATATCTCAAAAACGGCTGAAAGTATTTTGATTAAAAAAATTGAGCAAAACCGTGGCATTTCGGGCTACAAAAAAGCTCTTATAAGTAAATATCGAAAAAATTATATTTTTCGAGATAATAATTGTTTTTTGTCAAAATGTCTGTTAGTTTGTCTGGTTGGTTGTTAGTTAGTCTGTGCGTTACCAAATTTTTGTGGACGAACTAGCTCAAAAACGAGTGTGAATATCGAAAACAAATTTCACAGGTAGTAAAACTCCATTGAGATTAGATTGCTGATTAGATTTTGGTGCATATCGACCCAAAATTAAGGGGGCTGGAGGGGGTTAAAAATTAAAAATCTAGGCCATTTGAGCTAATTCAACAAAATTTTGTATACATAATCAGTGGGATTCTGGAGTCTAAAAATGCAAAAACTAACCGCCCAAAATGGGGGGGATGGGGGTCTAGGGTCAAAAAATGAAAATAATGGCCCTGTACCAAACTCAACCAAATTTTGTATACATAATCAGTAGGACCCCAGAAGTCTAAAATGCAAAAACTAACCGCCCAAAGGGGGGGGATCGAAAATGAAAATCTTGTACATTTACCAAACTCAACCAACTTTTGTATACATAATCAGTGGGACCCCAGAAGTCTAAAAGTGCAAAAACTAAGCCCCTCCCCTACATGATTATAAATAATTTATTAAATATTAAATATAACTGAGGGGCCTGGTTGTATGGTGAAGTCAAGTGGATGGCCACATCAGAACACGTCAGCTTATTTTACTATACATACATATATTGATGAAAATTATTAAAGAAAATACGAGTTTTGAAATTGACCAAATGTTTTAAATTTACCAAAAACTACAAAAAAGTCAACAATGATAGCAGCTGAGCTGTACGAAGACAAGATTGGCAGCCGTCACAATATTCTCAACCCTCTTTTTAGAACATTTTTTAAATATTATATTTACTAAATAATCATCTTTTATGTTTTTTCCTTATTCTTTAAAATAAAAAAATTATCTTAAAAGTGTCCGCAAGAAAAATAATAATTACGAGCGCGCTCGTTGATTTATCTAATTTTTTGCTGAACGTAGGTATTTAATTCATGGCAAATTTAAGAAATAACATTTTTAAATATTGGATTGGCAACTAAGTAATTGCGGATTTTTTTATTTATTTTTTTAGAAAATCAAAGATAATTTTTTCATGGAACTAAATAACTTTATTCTGTAATGTATTGCCCATTTTGATCAATGACCTTTTGCCATCTTTCAGGCACCATCATAATCCCACGTTCATAAAACTTCTGGTTTTTATTAGCAAAAATGACATCGCATCATCATTAGTGAAATTTTTACCATTCAAGGAGTTTTGTAAAGATCGAAATAAAAAGTAATCAGATGGTGCAAGGTCAGGACTATATGGTGGATGTGGCAAAACATCCCAACCAAGCTCCAATAATTTTTGCCGAGTGACCAAAGATGTGTGTGGCCTTGCATTGTCATGATGGAATACAACACCTTTTCGATTTGTCAATTCGGCCCGCTTTTCTTCAACTGAATTGTTTAATTTCGTTAGTTGTTCAATGTAGACAACAGAATTGATCGTTCGGTTGGGTGGTAAGGAGTTCAAAGTAGACAATTCCTTTGTAATCCCACCAAACTGATAACAAAACCTTCTTTTGATGAATACCAGCTTTTGATGTTGTTTGAGCTGGTTCACCTGGCCTGCTCCACGATCTTTTTCCTCTTGATATTGTTGTAAACAACCCATTTTTCATCGCCAGTTATCAGTCGTTTTAAAAATGGATCATTTTCATTACGCTTCTTTAGCAAATCGCAGCTGTTAATGCGTTGCGTTAAATGCGTTTCTTTCAGTTCGTGAGGAACCCATGTATCGAGTTTTTGAACATAGCCAAGTTGTTTTAAGTGATTTTCAATGCATGTATGTGATACATGAAGCTTCTCTGCAATCTCACGTGTTGTACTGTGACGATCCGAATCGATTATTGCTTTGATTAGGTCGTCATCAACTTCAACTGGACGACCAGAGCGTTTTTCATCTTTGAGTGAAAAATCACCAGAACGAAATTTGGCAAACCAATTTTGACACTGCCGTTCTTTAAAGGCTTCGTCGCCATAAACAGCACATAACTTTTTGTGAGCTTACGATGCGCTTTTCACTTTGCGGAAATAAAAAAGCAAAATATGACGAAAATGTTCCTTTTGATTTTCCATTTTTCAACGAACGCCAAACGAAAACTACGCAACCGATCAAAAAACTTTTTTACTGATTGACAGCTGAATTGCCAACTATCAAATAACAAAATGTGTTTTACATTTGGACTACGCCAACAAACCTAAAAATTCAACTGAAGCCATCTATGAGTGAAATCCGCAATTACTTAGTTGCCAACCTTATATTTATTTATATATTCGTTCAATTTAAAACATTTTTATTTAAAGATATATAGATTAAATTATAAAAATATTAGCATTGTTCTTATGGGTATTCCTATTTCTTGACCCGACCAAAATGGCAGCTGGTGACGTCAGCTGGAGACACTTTCTCGAGCTAGTGTTCCCTCCTACCTCCCTGAACTAATATTATTTAGAATATACCTCATAAGGATTAAATAAACTTATTTTGGTTAATGTATTTGTATACATTGGGCTATCACTGATTTGACACAGAATTAAATGAGGACGTCTCACGTCCAAAGCTGCGATTCCAACTTCACCTCGAGCTTGTCCACGACCTTCACAGACCGCTAGAAGAAATAAAAAAGAGATATTTTTAGTGGAAAATCTTAGATATATGTATAAAAGCATTTAAGATATTTTTTAAATTTATCAAATATTTTAGGTCATATTTATAAACAAACTTACCGACTAAGCATGAATTCACTTCACTTGCCGGTGATTTCAAAGGAGTCCATGTCCCTGTAGATTTTGTCCTATTGAAATTTGCTGGTTTTCTAAAATAATAAGAAATTTATCATTTCACATTGCATCACTCGCATCCATAATAAATAACAATTAAAAGAGGAATAGTATAGGGAATTGGACAAAAAATTAAAAACAGAGTTTTTATTAAATGGGCCAGACGTTTTGTCGATTTATTTCGACTTTCTCAGGAGCCTATTTTATCATTGAGTTTGTCAAATAACAATACCAGTGGCGTAGCCAGAAAATTTTCATGGGGGTCAATCCACAAAGCAAAATATTTAGTGGGAATTTTTTTACTTTATTTATTAAAACAAATAGTCAAGTTAAATTGTTTTTACCCAGTAAGTTTTAGGTTAGTTGTAATTTCTTCGACCCTTTATGTTTTTGGGTGTGCTGAATCCGAATCTGAGGTTTGCTAACAAAATTTCGTGACGGAACATTGTCAAAAATGCAAAAAAAGGTAAAAAAATCTCATTTTTTGGCGGTTTTTTGCTTATAACTCAAAAACTATCAACTTTTCGTAAATAACCTTCCTATTCAAAATGAAAGTTCATAAAATTTCATACAAATTTCATCATTTAGGTTTTTCTCCGACCAACCGTTCGGGCTCAAGCGCTAATTGAAAATTGGCGTATTTTTTCTGTTTCCGCAAATCCCAAAAACTCGCACTTTTTTCGATTTTTTCCCATTTTGACCATGAAAGAGCACGTTTTCGACAAAGACCACTCTATACATTTTTAAACTAGATTAAATTTGATACAATTCAAACAAAGTTTCATCTTAATTGGATAATGGTAACCCGTGCTGCAATGAGGTTGAATTTTTATAATACACCTTATTTGGAAATGGGATAATTTTTTGTATCTTCACAACCCCTGAGCTGCCTTCCATTTCTTTTACTGATTAATAATTATAATCAAAAATCTAATTTCACCATTTAATTGCATTCATGAAGGGTATATAAGTGAACAAACCTTAGAGATTATACATTTAATATACCGGGTGAGTTTTTTATCTTGAGACAGTTTTATAACTCAAAAATAGTGCATTATATGAAAAAAGTTTTCAAATAAAAGTTTATTTATATCAAGGGGAAACTATACTACACTATTGTTTTTCGACCTAGAACAAGCTTTCAAGGATATTTTAAGGTCAAGTTCTGTTTTTTAAATGAAATCCTATATTTTTTTTCGCCTATTTATTCTACTGAAAAAACTGAACAACTTTTATTGGAACTATTTTTTTATACGACATCAATTAAACAAAATAGTAAATCAATTAAATCTCCAAAAAAATCTTAATAATGATTTTTATCTGAATGTAATGGAAGGCACCCCGGCAGGGTAGTGAGGAAGAAAAATTAACACATATCAAATAAGGTGTAATTTATTGGAATCCTTCCTCCTTTCCTTTCAAACCGACGTTTCGGAGGATTTTTCCCTCCTTCTTCAGGGTTTCAAAGAAGGGAAAAATCCTCCGAAACGTCGGTTTGGAGAAGGAAGGAAGGATTCCAATAAATTACACCTTATTTGATACTGCTAATTCTTTTTTCTCTCACTACCCTGCCTGGGGTGCCTTCCATTACATTCAATTAAAAGTTCTACCAGTCCATTTCTCTCAGAGAAAATTTCGTTGCAAAAATGATTTTTAACAATTATTCAACTTAATTATCAAATAATAATGATCAAATATTTAATTATTAAATAAATAATTTAATAATAATTAATAATTTAATAATTTTGGGCCACTTCTAAGACATTCCAGAATGTATTGCAAGTCTTCTGGATGAATTCCAATTCCAATTTTCTTATTTTGGCTTGTTTAAGTTTTCTTTTTTTTAACAGATTTACAACACAATAAAATGAAGCTTGTGAGGTGTATTCTTATTAGGAAAACGCTCTGCATCCATTTCAATGGGAGACCCATAACACTTCTTCCACATTCACCATAAATTAAGACCATTTCAATTCTGTCTTCAACAAAAAAATTTTAAAAACAATTTATAGTAATACAATATAGGTAAATATCTATTGGATTGACACGAGAAATAAACCTATTTAAACTCAAGAATTTTAAGTAGTTTTATTAAGTAGAAAATAATCTCTTAAATCTGTGTATAATGAAGTTTTAATATCATTATAAACACTTATTTTCATTGTTGTGACTTTTCAATTTAATAATTATTTATTTAATAATTAATTATTTAATCATTATTATTTGATAATTAACTTAAATAATTGTTAAAAATAATTATTAAGAATTTTTTTGAGATCTAATTGATTCATGTATTTTCTTTTGTTTGATATCGTATAAAAAAATAGTTCTAATAAAAGTTGTTTAGTTTTTTTAAGTAAAATAAGTAGACGTAAAGAAAAATATAGGCTTCTATATAAAAAACAGAACTTGACTTTGAAATACCCTTGAAAGCTTGTTCTACGTCGACAAACAATAGCATAGTTTAGTTTCCTCCTCGATATAAACAAACATTTATTTGAAACTTTTTTCCATATAATGCACTGTTTTTGAGTTATAAGACTGTATCAAGATAAAAAAACTCACCCGGTATATGTGAACCCCTTAAAATCAACCCTCTAATTAATCAAAACATACGATCACGCAAGAACCCCTCGGCTGATCCTTTTGTTGATAATAAAATATTTTCTTTATTCTCAAATTTAATTATAAAATATCTTTGTAAGAAATTTTTCAATAACTCTGATGATATTTGAATAAAAAAAATTATTAAAATTACCTTAAATTTCTTATACTTGAAGAATCAGTCCTAAAATCAAAAAAAAATATATATTAGATTTATTAGCCTTTTTATTTTTTACTAAAAAAATAAATTCATCATACTTAGTGAAATTTTTTGGTTCCGAAGTTGAATTGGATGAAGTTGTGCTGACTATATTTGTTGAATTTTTGTTAACTAATGGAGTTCTAAAATAAAAATAATTAGTATTTTTAAATAAATTAGTTTAATTTTATAAGAAAAAATTATTTATTGATTGTTTTAAATAATAAAAAAAATACAATTCTTTTAAAAAACAATCTTAGGAATTAATTTTGGGTTGTTATCGTCAATATTTGAAAATAATTAGGCTGGATATTGGGATGTTGGACTTGAGAAAATAATTAAAAGCTAATTTTCTAAAAGTTGCAACACGTTTCGTCGTATATTTTTCGACTTCTTCAGGCAATCTACAACAATTACAAATTATAAGAATATGAAGTCATTAGATAATACAAAACAACAAAACATTTTTCTAACTCCAAACAATATTCACTTTTAGGATCAGCTTTCTCTTTGATAGATATATAGAGCAAGGGCGAATCCAGGAATTTTTTATGGGGGGGGGGGGGGGTGAATGTATATAAGGTGCCCGATGTATATAAGATCTACTTTTTATCTCGAAAGTGTGTCGCGATCGAATTGTCCAAGCGGAGGGGGGAGGGGTCAGAGACGCCGCCCCCCCCCACACACATAGAACTTTATTTTCAATTTTAAAATTTTTAAAAAATAAATTGTTTTTTTTTTTACAAATTTTTTTTGCCAGGCACGGGCCTCTATGGGGCGGGCGGTCGCCCCCTCCGCCCCCCCCCCCTGGATCCGCCCTTGATATAGAGACCATTAGACTAGATTTTGCAATGACATAATTGACAAGGCTTAAACAAACTTAATGTAAAACGTATTAAACAAAATAAATAAGAATCTCAAACAAAATCGATCATTCAAAAATGTTTTGTTGTTTTGTATTATCTAATGACTTCATATTCTTGTAGGGGCGGGTTTCACTAAATTGTCTCGAAGGGGTCAAATAACACACGTATTTATTATTAAATGTATTTATTTACAAAAAGGGGTGGTTTACATATTTCGTCAAAGGGCAGAGGTCGGGGAACTTTTTAGCTATTACCCCAAAATATTTTTCCATAGGGCGCTATTACCCTTAAATGAAAAGCAAAAAAAAACAAGGTAAATGTATCTTATCTTATTATATTAAACGAGCAATTCTTGTATATATATTTAGAATCGGTTTGTCGAAAAAGGGCTATAACGATTTGGATGAAATTCACGGGTTAGGGGGTTTTTGTGTTGACAATTCGATCTATCAAAGTCTCATCTTCGGATACGTTGTTTTTGATGGGTTTTTTTGTTAATTGAAATAATTATTCACAGGTGATTGTTGGAATAAAAATTTATAATTACATTTCTTTCAATTTATTTTTAATAAAATTAATTGGTTTTTTTATTTTAAATTGCACTAATAGATCATTACAAATTTTATTATATATTAAAATTTGCCAATTTGATTAAATAAAGGTATTTTTCTATAAAATAATTTAATAGAATTACAATTTTATTCTCTTAAAAAATCCGACAATTCGAAGGATCATACCTCCTTCTTCTTTTAAAAGGGTCAAAATAAGGGAAGGGATGTAAATTAGTCATGTCGAAAAATAAATATTTTAATCGTTCATATCTCGTCTTCGGAAAGTCGCAGAGCCTTGAAATTTTAAGCTTAAGCTATTTAGAAGCAAAAAGTTACCGAGCATCGCTCGGTGCTCCAGGCACTTATTTATTATTTATTGAATTAATATGAATTTACATGAAAACTCTCTATAAGTACATTAAAATTGTAAACATTAACATAATTCAAACGCTTTTACGTTTTAGAAAAATGATGTTTCATTTTCGTTAAAATAACTTCAAAATTAGGACTTTTTGACATGAGCGCAATTTGAATACAATCCTCGGCATTCAGCCGATTTCTTGCCGCGTTTAACTTTCTGCTTTTTAAAAAGAAAAAATACACCAACACTATCATGACAAAAAATGCATAACTTTTATTAATGTTTTTATATTTTTTGAAGCGAAGCTTTTATTCGGACGTTCTGGGCGCTCGCCGCCCCGGCCACTCTATCCGAGCTAAGCGTCAGATTTTAAAAGCGTAACACGAGTGGTGCGTGCGCACTGTCCCCCCACCTCAGTAGGCGTGGTCTGATGTCACACTTTGGTCTCATGTCAGGGCAGCCACTTGTTGGAATATTTCAATATCCGTTGCGATCAGCTGTTTCGTTTAACCTTTCTGCTGATTACAAATAAATCGTGTAAATTGTAGTTTTTATGAGACTAGAATTGTTAACTTCGCCGTAGAGTTATTGTGTTGTGTTTTGTGAATCTATAATTTGGTACACAAATTGAAAGTGAGACATGGAGAGTGATCCAGAGAATAATTTTCATTCTCAACACATACAAGTTGATGATGTAGCTGGAACTTCTGGCACTATTCAAAATGTTCCAGATTTATCAGGAGAGTCGCAAAGGTTACAAAAAAATATTTTTACTATTATTATTTATTGAGGGAAACAATAATAAAAGAGTTTGTCTTCTGCTGGAATTATAAATTTTATTTATTTATAACGAGACTATAGTTTCGAGGACTTTGCCCTCTTCATCAGTCGATTACAATTTATTCACAGGAATAATTTATGAATTGAAGGTTAGAATTTACATGTGGTTAAGTTAAAAATTGTTTCATTTGTACTTGTTTTATTTTTGACTATAGGTGGCGTAAATGAGGTTTTTATTTTTATTTGTGCCGCAATTTTTAAAATAAGGCTCTTTTATTATTGTTTCCCTCAATATATAAAAATTCTGCTACACTCGGCACAAAAACCTTCAATTTAACTATTATTATTACTATTTTATGTCTTTAAAGTTATTAAAAATAATTAAAAATTTATCGAATAAAATTATTTTACAGAAAAAGAAAATCAAATGCAGAAAGACAGAGAGAGAAAAATAAAAAAAAAAAGTGCCGTCTAGGGACGCCCGAAAAAGCAAGCTTTATAATATAAAGCGAAGGAACTAAGCTTTCAAAAAAATTAAGACTTGAGAAAGAAAACCTTGAGGATGAAAAAAAATAAAGACTTGAGAAAATAAAAAAAAATAAAACTGATAACTTGGGAAAATAAAAAAAATGAATACATTAAAAATAAAAGACGCGCCCAAAAACGCAAGGCTACAGCGGAGCTCTCTTCACGATTAGAACAAAAAAAATAGGAGAGCTCCGCTGTAGCCTTGCGTTTTTGGGCGCGTCTTTTTATTTTTAATGTATTCATTTTTTTATTTTCCCAAGTTATCAGTTTTATTTTTTTATTTTCTCAAGTCTTTATTTTTTTCATCCCTCAAGGCTTTTCTTTTCTCAAGTCTTAATTTTTTTGAACGCTTAGTTCCTTCGCTTTATATTATAAAGCTTCGCTTCTTTCGGGCGTCCCTAGACGGCACTTTTTTTTTAATTTTTATTAATTTTATGATTTTTGAATTCTCTGGAAAATCTATCAAACTAACAATACTATAATAGTTTATAAAATTAAAAAATTTTAAAAATGTCCTTTTTACCCCGGATAGTTTCATTTTTACCCCGGTTCCCCGACCGCTGGTCTAGGGGTTGTTGTGCAAACATTGTCATCTTTTTACATCGTAACATACCGATTAAATCAACACGTAAAATGCAACTCGTGCAATCAAAATACAACTTAGAACTAACAACGTACAACTGCGAACTAAACCACAAAATATTTAAATTCTTAGGGTTGCTTTCTAAACATTAGAGAAAGCAACTTTTTTCAATTAAAAAATCTCCATTGATAAAGGGAAGAATTTCTCCCGAAATGTTTGGGTTAATAAACGTCCCTATTGCCTTTTAAAAGATTAAGATAAGAGTAAATAAATATTATATTTAATATTGATTTACTATGAGTTAAGGATACTAGGTCACTTATTTCACATTAAAATTAAAAAATTAAAAGATATAAAATTTTTTTTTTTTTTCAATATATATATTTCGGGCTATCAACCCATCTTCAGGAAGTACAGAAAGTAACTACTTTTATATCTTTTAATTTTTTAATTTTAATGTGAAATAAGTGACCTAGTATCCTTAACTCATAGTAAATCAATATTAAATA
Source organism: Forficula auricularia (assembly GCA_024734495.1). Lineage (NCBI taxonomy): Eukaryota > Metazoa > Arthropoda > Insecta > Dermaptera > Forficulidae > Forficula > Forficula auricularia. Next base: position 3,449,410 of record JALMQS010000853.1, on the reverse strand, counting down.
TAATATTTATTTACTCTTATCTTTATTAAAGATGTTTCACCTTGCACCAACACCACAATCTTTACTAATTTTTAAAAGATTTGTATTTTTTTAATTCTATATTAAAAAAAAGTTAAATTACCTTTGAGGAATTTTCGGATTAGATGAGTTATTTGATGAATGGCCCACACTCGATAATCCGTTTGGATTATCCGCCTGTGGGGACCGAAATACTTGTGCTGATTTAATAGATATTTTTGGCATGCCAAATCCACCAATTGGTATTACTGGTATTTATTAATGAGCTATTTATTGATGTTGAAAAATTGTGAAACTCATTTCTACTTATGCTTAAAGGCATCAAAAAAGTTACTACGTTGATTATTTTGCGTTTTTTTATTTAAATTAATATTATTCAGCGATGAAAATGTGCTTGGATAATTTGAAGAGAATGTATCCAATTTCTTAGCTTCCTGGTGTGAAGAATCCATTCTCTGGACACTTGATGGAAAAATATCCAAACTAGGATTCGGATTAACTTTTGTTTGTTCAAATGACGAAAAAAAATTATCATTTAAATTATTTTTCGAATTATTTTTTGAATTATTTTCATTTCTATTTCCCAAATTTTTAAAGAAGTCGGCTATTTTAATATCATTTGTAGGTATATTGTCCTGATTTATAGATTCAATCAGATCTTTGAATGTTTCCTGTTTATTGGATTCTTCAACACAATCGATTTCTATTATTTTTGTGTTTTCTAAAAATTATAAAAAAAAAAACAATTGAAAATTACGAATTAATTGAGTAAATTGTGAATTTTATAAATTAAAGGTTTTTTTGAAGTGAAACTTCTTTAGCGACGTATTTGTTTGAATTTTTTTGTTACAATAAAGGGGAATGACCTAATAGAGGGGAAATAAGAGACAAGCCTTGATTTTAATATAATACTAATAATCCTATACTACTAAAGCGCATTTATGCCTGCCTCTGTACCTAGGTACCTATGTCCGTCGCCCCAGGGGGTGGGTGGTGGGGTCCAGGGCTCACCCAATTACCCCCACCTCCCACCCCTGGAGGAGTCCAGGGCTGGAGGTTGGCAGGTACTAAAGGGTACTTCTTTCTCTGTCTGTACCTATATCCAGGGGGCTACTAAAGGGAATTTGTGCCTGAATATATACCTATGGGAGGGAGGGTCCAGAGGGGGGGGGTTGAAGGTGTGGTCCAGGGCGTTGGGAGTCAGGGATGTGGGAGTCCAGGGGTATTAAAGGGCATTTCTCTCTGTATCTGTACCTATATCACATACTACTAAAAGGCATTTGTGCCTGTCTCTGTATGTACCTATGTTTCTATGCCCCCCCCTCAGGGGTTGATTTGAGACGTGGGGCAAGAGTGGGGGTTGGTGTCCAGGGGAAAGGTGGGGTCCAGGGCGTGGGGGGTCCAGGGGGTAGGTTTACTAGGGTGGAGGGTGATCAGAAGTGGGGCAGATTTTCCAGGGTTTTGGAGAGAGTCGGTGGGATGGGGAGTGGCTAGAGATGGAGGAGAGGGAGTGTACAAGTTACGGGGGTCCAGGGGCCGAAGCCCCTTAGCTAGCAAGAGGAGGTTGATTTTCTTGAGCTTGCAATAATCTTGATTTTAATATAATTATTTAAATTTTAATAAATTTTATTTGTCATGAACTACATATTAATTTTTAAATAATTTTCAAATTAATATATTAAAGAATAATTAACACATTAAAGAGAATTGTTTTTGATCGCGTATTTAAACAAGATATATATATATATCGCTAGACTACTGCTGGTTGAGGCTATTGGAGTTTGCTGTATCTTAAGTCTGGACAAAGAGAGAATGAAAAAGATGTGATCCATCTAGCTATGATCCAGCATCATTTCGCGATTAGCCCGCATGACGCTTTTATAGCAAACACTGATATGGATCACCTAGTGGATTTGTAATCTGAGATGTATAATATATTCAATCCCCCAGTCCAGCGCGTTCGATCTGCTAACACGTGTGTAAGGTGTTTGCCATCAATTAAACATAAGTTTCCTATATTTGATTCAATCGCGGATCATAGCTAAATGGATCACATCTTTTTCATTCTCTCTTAGTCCAGACTTAAGATTCAGCAGACTCCAATAGCCTCAACCAGAAGTAGTCTCGTGATCTTGTTTAAAAATGCGATCAAAAACAATTCTCTTTAATATGTTAATTATTCTTTAATATTCAATGTAATGGAAGGCAGCCCAGGGGGTGGTGAGGAAAGAAAAAAATGAACACATATCAAATAAGGTGTAATTTATTGGAATCTTTCCTCCTTTCCTTTCAAACTGACGTTTCAGAGGATTCTTCCCTTCTTCTTCAGAGTTTCAAGGGGTCAATGAATGAAACAAATAAAATGTTTCCTTCCTCTCTCCACAGCAGTGTTCAAAACTTTCTTCTTCTTTAGCAAAGGCATAGAAAAACAATTTTTTTCTCCTTTTATTAATTAGACCCCTTGAAACTCTGAAGAAGAAGGGAAGAATCCTCCGAAACGTCGGTTTGAAAGAAAAGAAGGAAGGATTCCAATAAATTACACCTTATTTGATGTGATAATTTTTTCTTTCCTCACTACCCCCTGGGGGCTGCCCTGCATTACATTCAATTAAAAGTTCTACCAGTCCGTCTCTCTCCAAAGAAAATTTCGTTGCAAAAAAATTCTTTAATATATTAATTAGAAAATTATTTAAATTCATTATTTCAACACAGAAATATATAAATTTGGATATTATTATTACTTAATACCTGACAAAAATCACCTGCATTTGATTTGCAATTGAATCAAATATAGGAAACTTATGATTACATTGCCCTTCTAAGAAGCAATAAAAAAGAATTAGAGGACGCTCTGAATGGAATTAACCAAATCCTAATAGAACAAATCAAAATGAAAATAAACAAGAATAAAACCAAGGTCCTAGTATGTACAAAAAAACAACAAACGAGACAGGAATGCATCAAAATTAACCAAGAAAACCCAGAAGGAGTTAAGGAATTCCGCTACCTAGGAAGTAAAATAACATGGGATGGGAGGAGCGAAAACGAAATTAAATCAAGAATTGCCCAAGCAAAAATTGGGTTTAATTCAAAACAAAAACTACTATGCTCCTCCTCAATCAGCTTAGCAAACAGGAAGTTGCTATTGAAGACATATGTATGGAGCATAGCCATGTACGGGTGTGAAACCTGGACAATTAGAAAAGCGGAGAGAAAGAGATTGGAGGCTTTCGAAATGTGGTGCTACAGAAGAATGATGAATATCAAATGGATGGATAAAATTACAAATGAAGAAGTTCTTGGAAGAATCGGAGAAAGAAGAACCTTGTGGAAGAGTCTGAAGAAGAGAAGAGGTCAGATGATGGGGCACACACTGAGACATGGGGGACTATTTGGGGATATCTTGGGGGGGGAGGTGGGAAAGAAAAGGGGAAGGGAAGACCCAGATTAGAATATTTCAACCAAATAATTGGGGATATGGGATGCCAGACATTTAGAGAGGTCAAACAGCTGGCGGGGGACAGAGTCGAGTGGAGACGGATTGTTGAATCAAACCAGTCTTAGGACTGTATACTCAATGATGATGATGATGATTATTACATATTAGTGGGTTTTAAAATTAAGGGTTCACTTCCCCCGCATCCTGTCTGGATGAGGCTCACACATTTTTACTTTACCATACCTACAGGGTATGGTCAATTGGTAATGTATTGTAATCGTGCATGAAAAAAGTGGGTTTTTTGTGCTTTCTTTTTCGAAATATCTCAAAAACGGCTGAAAGTATTTTTATTTAAAAAATGAGCGAAATCATGGCATTTGGGACTACAAAAAAGCTCTAATAAGTGAACATCGAAAAAATTATATTTTTCGAGATAATAATTGTTTTGTCAAAATGTCTGTTATTCTGTGCGTTACCAAATTTTTGTTGACGAGCTAGCTCAAAAACTAGTGTGAATATCAAAACCACATTTCCCACGTAGTTTTGATGCATTGAGATTAAGAGCTGATTAGATTTTGGTGCATATCGATCAAAAATTAAGGGAGAGGAAGGGGGGAGGTTAAAAATTAAAATTATAATATTTTCAAACTAAAAAAAAAAGAAAAATGAACCTATAGTAACGAAAATATTTTTTTTCCTGTGGCCGGGGGGGGGGTCATAAAAAATTAAAATCTAGGCCCTTTGAGCAAATTCAACCAAATTTTGTATATATTAGGTTGTTTCAAAAGTTTTGTCCGTTTTTATGAGTCTACTTTAAACTGTAATATCTCAGTGAATCTTTATTCAATTTAATCGAAATAAGCGACATTTGAATCAGTGCTCTTTGTCCAACCTAACACAAGTCTATTAATTCCGTCGGCATAAAAATTGGGTGCTCGGGATTCGATGAAGTCGACGAAGGCCGTTTAGGCCTGGTCCTGATTGGCGAAGGTTCTACCGGTGAGAAAGTTATCAAAGTGCTTGAAAAGATTTTAGAGTCAACGGAAATAAAATTAGCTCTCTCAAATAAAACGAATATACTAAATAATCAATTAGAAGTCAAGAAAAGTACAATCATTGATTACATTCTTTAAATATTTGCAAATTTGTTTTGTGTGTAAATTCTCATTTCTCAGAAGACCATTCAAATTTAAACAAAATAGACTTCTCCCTCCACTAATTTTAAATATTTACCCTTTTGTTATCTTAAAAATAAATTTTACCATTGAGTTATATTCAAATTCGAAATCCTCATTTCTCAAAAGGCCATTCAAAATTAAACAAAAGTAGACTTCCTACCTTTTCTCCCTCCAATAATTTTAAATATTTACCCTTTTGTTATCTTAAAAAAAAATTTTTACCATTGACTTGTATTCAGTTTCGACTTATCCAGGTCAGTTACTTTCTGTTTCTCCTGAAGATGTGTTAGTCACCCGAAATATATATATCGAGATTAAAGATTCTCCAAAAATAAATTCGTTTTATTTTTTATATCTTAATGTGAAACCTACCAAGTATTTTTATCCAATAATTTAAAAAAATGTTTCACCAAGTACCAACACCAAATTCCTTAAAAACTATTGAAGATGATAGTCGGTTGCCGAGAGGTCTGGGGGAGTATGGTGGGTGAGGCAGAACTTCGACGCTCAATTCGTTTAATTTTCGGATGGTGATTTGTGAAACGTGTGGACGGGCGTTGTCGTGGAACAGGATAGGACCTCTTCTGTTGACCTGTGGCAGCTGCTGCTGACGCAATAATATAATCAGTGGGTTTCCATAAGTCTAAAACTGCAAAAACCAGCCGCCAAAAATGGAGAAAAAGACCAAAAGGGTCTATAATTTCCAAATTTTTGGTTAATTTTTGAATTTATACCCTTCTGGGGGCCCACCGATTATATATACAAATTATGGTTGAGTTTGGACCAAAGGGGGCTATAATTTTGAAATTTCGCCCCCCCCCCCCCCCCCCTTACCCCAAATCCGGTTAATTTTTTCTATTTTTTTATAAAGCGTGTGAAAAACAAATTTTTTTCTTTCTTAAGTTAAAAAAAAATAAAGTAAAAAAATGAAATTGAATTTAACATAAAAAGATAATATTTTTATTTGTGAATAACATGACGATTGTAATTACCGATATGGAATTCATGTGAACAAAAAAGTAAAGAACTAAGGGACAAAATCCAATAAATCTGCTTAGACAGCTAAAAATTAAATATAATTAACTAAAATATAGCATTTAATTAAATAAACTGATGTGGCCATCCACATGACTTTACCATACACCTGGTCACACTCTCTTATATTTAATCCTATACTACTAAAGCGCATTTGTGCCTGCCTCTGTACCTACCAATGTGCCTATGTCCCCCCCCCCAGTGGATGGGGTCCAGAGGGGTCCAGGGGTCACCTAATTACCCCACCTCCCACCCCCTGGGGGGTCCAGGGCTGGTGGTTGCCAGGTACTAAAGGGTATTTCTTTCTGTGTCTGTACCTATATCCAGGAGGCTACTTGTGCAGGGTCCAGGGGCGGGGGTTTGAAGGTGGGGTCCAGGGCGTGCGGAGTCAGGGATGTGGGGGTCCAGGGGAACTAAAGGGCATTTCTCTCTGTATCTCTACCTATATCACATACTACTAAAAGGCATGTGTGCCTGTCTCTGTATCTACCTATGTTTCTATGCCCCTCCCCCCCCCAGGGGTTGAGAGGTGGGGGTTTGGGTCCAGGGAAAGGTGGGGATTCAGGGCGTAGGGATTCTAGGTCTAGGTTTACTAGGGTGGAGGGTGATCAAAAGTGGGGCAGACGTTTCAGGGTTTGGGAGGGAGTCGGTGGGATGGGGAGTGGTTGGAGATGGAGGATTGTTCAAGTTACGGGGGTCCAGGGGGCGAAGCCCCTTGGCTAGTAAGGGGCCCACCGAAGGTGGGCATTGCAGCTAGTATTTAATAAAATAGTTGATATTCATTTAAGAATGAACCCCCTCCCCCACCTACACACACACACTTAATTTTGGAAGCATAAGCATTTTTGTTTGAAAACATTTTTATCCCCCCCCCCCCCCCCATCTTTTTTGTCAATATCAATTTCACATAGAGAGTCATTTTCATAAGGTCGTATAGAGTGCATATGAGAAATTTCGTACAAATCGACCAAAGGCTCTAGGATTTATGTTGAAATTTTTTAACACCTCCCCCCCCAATTTTGGCCCCGGAAAAAATAATAACTTTCTTTTTTATTATTACCTACTACTTTACTTTACGCGAATAGGCCTAAGGGACCGTGCGATGTTTTTTTTTTATTATAGGTTCATTTTATAGTAATTTTCATTTTTCTTAATTTTTTAGTTTGAAAATTTTATAATTTTAATTTTTAACCCCCGCCCCCCCCCCTTAATTTTTGGTTCGATTTCAACCAAAATCTAAATAGCTCCTTATCCCAAAATATAAAAAATATAAATGTGAAATTTAGTTATGATATTCACACTAGTTTTTTACTTTATCCAATGCAAAGCATGGGTAAAGTATTGTAATCGCTCTCGGGGCAAGCGTGCGCTTCAAAGGGTCCTCAGGTAAAGACTACGGAACCCATGGACTCAATTAAAGTCACAAATTGTAGTATTCAATTAGGTTGAATATTAGCACGTGACGGTTTTGCCAAAAATTACATGGGGTCTCGTCGAGAGGCCAAAAAGTGCGATTTTTTCATTTAGTGCGTGCGGATGGATGGATGTATGTATGGATGTATGTATGGATGGATGTATGTTATCGCTTTTTTGGCCCACGATTTTTTCCACACCGTTGCACCGATTGAAATGAAATTGAAAACCTACCATTAGTTTAACAAAATGAAGCGCTGATTAGTTTTTGGTACATATCGGCCCACAAACATTAGTACTTTATTTCAGTACTTTTTTAGTTTTTTCTAAATATCTTGAAAATGACTTAACCAATTTTGATGAAATTTAATATCCTAATTAAGTACCTTGGGGACCACAAAAAAGGTTAAATAAAGTTTTTAGTAAAATTATATTTTAAAGTACTTTACTCTAGAGTTAGATGGTACTTTTTTAATTTTTTAAATTCTTTAAAATTTATTCATTTGAAAGTTTTAATATAGCTCATTTAGCCTTGCTTAAGTAAGAATGGATAGGCTTCTCTCTGTGAAATGCTAAAAATTTGGAAGGAATTTTTATGAGTAACCATAGCAACTGCGTTGTTTTCTTATCCGTTACCTTTGCTGAAGACAGAGAAATCGATTTTAAACCAAAAATAGCGATTGATTCTCATCTAGTACTTGAGGAATAATCATTCTATATTGGATTTTTGACGTTTCGGTTTTTATTAGTAACCATTGCTGAAGACATAGAGAAATCAACTTTAAACCAAAAATAGCGATTGATTCTCATTTAGTAGTTGAGGAATAATCATTCTATATTGGATTTTTGACGTTTCGGTTTTTATTAGTAACCATTGCTGAAGACAGAGAAATCGATTTTAAACCAAAAATAGCGATTGATTCTCATCTAGTACTTGAGGAATAATCATTCTATATTGGATTTTTGACGTTTCGGTTTTATTAGTAACCATTGCTGAAGACATAGAGAAATCGATTTTAAACCAAAAATAGCGATTGATTCTCATCTAGTACTTGAGGAATAATCATTCTATATTGGATTTTTGACGTTTCGGTTTTTATTAGTAACCATTGCTGAAGACATAGAGAAATCAACTTTAAACCAAAAATAGCGATTGATTCTCATTTAGTAGTTGAGGAATAATCATTCTATATTGGATTTTTGACGTTTCGGTTTTTATTAGTAACCATTGCTGAAGACAGAGAAATCGATTTTAAACCAAAAATAGCGATTGATTCTCATCTAGTACTTGAGGAATAATCATTCTATATTGGATTTTTGACGTTTCGGTTTTTATTAGTAACCATTGCTGAAGACATAGAGAAATCGATTTTAAACCAAAAATAGCGATTGATTCTCATCTAGTACTTGAGGAATAATCATTCTATATTGGATTTTTGACGTTTCGGTTTTTATTAGTAACCATTGCTGAAGACATGGAGAAATCGACTTTAAACCAAAAATAGCGATTGATTCTCATCTAGTACTTGAGGAATAATCCATTCTATATTGGATTTTTGACGTTTCGGTTTTATTAGTAACCATTGCTGAAGACATAGAGAAAACAACTTTAAACCAAAAATAGCGATTGATTCTCATCTAGTACTTGAGGAATAATCATTCTATATTGGATTTTTGACGTTTCGGTTTTTATTAGTAACCATTGCTGAAGACATGGAGGAATCGACTTAAAATCAAAAATAGCGATTGATTCTCATCTAATACTTGAGAAATATCCATTCTATATTGGATTTTTGACGTTTCGGTTTTTATTAGTAACCATTCCTGAAGACATAGAGAAAACAACTTTAAACCAAAAATAGCGATTGATTCTCATCTAGTACTTGAGGAATAATCATTCTATATTGGATTTTTGACGTTTCGGTTTTTATTAGTAACCATTGCTGAAGACATGGAGGAATCGACTTAAAATCAAAAATAGCGATTGATTCTCATCTAATACTTGAGAAATATCCATTCTATATTGGATTTTTGACGTTTCGGTTTTTATTAGTAACCATTCCTGAAGACATAGAGAAAAACAACTTTAAACCAAAAATAGCGATTGATTCTCATCTAGTACTTGAGGAATAATCATTCTATATTGGATTTTTGACGTTTTGGTTTTTATTGGTAACCATTGCTGAAGAAATAGAGGAATCGACTTAAAATCAAAAATAGCGATTGATTCTCATCTAATACTTGAGGAATAACAATTCTACATTAGGTTTTTGACGTTTCGATTATTATTGGTAACCATTGCTGAAGACATGGAGGAATCGACTTAAAATCAAAAATAACGATCGATTCTTATCTAATACTAGAGGAATAACCTTATTGCATTTCATTTTTGATGTTTTGACTATTAATGGAAACCTCTACTGAAAATGTTGAAGAATCGACTTAAAATCAAAAAGACTAAATTCTTTTTGGTAAACAACTCAAGCTTATTCCTCGACTCTTAAATGAGAATTATTTTTGAATTAATTTCAATATGAACTACAAATTGCAAGTGATATCTGATTAATAATAAAGGAACAAACATATTAATATTTCAAATGAATTTGGATAAAGTTTAGCAACGATCCGTTGCAGTTTATTTTTTTAGCTTAGAGCGTACACAAAATTTGGTAACGTATTAACAACCATTTTCACAAAATAATTAATATCACGTAAAACATAATTACAAAAAACGCATCCACTTGATTTTACCATACACTTCTGGTTGAGTTTGATAGAAGGGTCTAGATTTTCATTTTATGCCCCCCCCCCTTCCATTTTGGACGGTTATTTTTTTGCATTTTTAGAATCTCCTAGTCCACTGATTATGTATACAAATTTTGGTTGAGTTTGGTCCAAGGGCTTATATTTTCATTTTTTTGCTTAGTGTTCAAGGGGCCCACTGATTATGTATATAAAATTTGGTTGAGTTTGCTCAAATAGCCTAGATTTTTATTTTTTGACCCCTCCCACCATCACCACCACCACCTCTAACTTTGGCGCCAGAAAATAAATATTTTCGTTATTAACATATATGCTAGCTTCATTTTATGGTATATTTCATTTTTCTTGTTTTGTTAGTTTGAAAATATTATATTTTAAAATAATCTTTAAGAATTTGGTGTCTGTTCTAGGTGATACTTATTATCTATATTTTTAAGTTTTAACCCCCCCTCCACCCCCCCTTAATTTTGGGTCGAAACACACCAAAATCTAATCAGCTCTTAATCCCAATGCACCAAAACTACGTGTGAAATTTGGTTTCGATATTCACACTAGTTTTTGTGCTGATCGTCTACAAAAACAGAATACCTAACAGACATTTTGACAAAACAATTATTATCTCGAAAAATATAATTTTTTCGATGTTCACTTATAAGAGCTTTTTGTAGACCGAAATACCATGGTTTCGCTTAATTTTTTAAATCGAAATAGTTTCAACCGTTTTTTAGATATTTTGAAAAAAATAAGGAAACAAAAACACTTTTTTTCATGCACGATTACGATACTTGACCGTACCCTGTATGGTAAAGTAAAAAAGCATTACACTACTTGTTTTAATATTTATTTTAAAAAACTGGGGGGGGGGGAGCATGACCCATTACTTTGGCAGGAATAAAAAATTGATATTTCAATGACAAAAACCCCATGTTATCTAGATGGGAAACTTGCATCGCTATGCAGCAAAAGTTAAAATTGATATAGAGACTTGAAACCGAGAGGTGAACCGCAACCTAAAATCGTGTACACCTACTTCCACTTCCACTTTCATTTCCAAGAAGAAGACAATAAAATACAATAGATTATCTAATAAATTCCAAAATAATTCCAAAGACGATGTACACCTAATTCCATACCCGGTTCACCCCTCACTTGAAACTAATGGGGGTTTTTTTATTTCGAACTATATGAGCCTCTGTCAGCGTAAAAATGTTTGAAAATACCGAAAATAAGGACCACGCTATTGACCACCCACTCCGATTTTAGGTTAAATGAATATTTGAAAACCATTGCAGAATCAATCGATCGAAACCTCGTAGTTTATTGTACTAGTATTATTCGTTCGTTTTTCAATAAATAATTATAATTAATTATGTGTGATTTTAATAAAATTTCAACTATTAATCACAAAAAAACAAAGCTTTAACACACAGCTACATTTCTAATTATATAATTATGTAGTAATTTATATTTACAAACCATATTTTTTTCGTTTTTCATGTCTTTTCTTCAAAGCTACAAATGGTTTATCTCGTACAAAATTCATTTTAAAAATGATTTATTAAATAAAGTTTATTTGTAATATCTATTTACGTAAATTTCTAATAATCAATAATTAAGATAAATTATATAAAAATAAAATTCAAAGAATATATTTAAAATAATAATAATAATGCTTAACAATCTAATTAATTAATAATGATTATTTAAATTTAAAATTTGTGATCTTTTCTTTGATTGATTGCTATTAAGAAGATCCTTTCGCCTCCAATGTTAAATAAAATAAGCTGACGTGTTCTGATGTGGCCATCCACTTGACTTTACCATACAACCTGGCCCCTCATTCATATTTAATATTTAATAAAATTATTTATAATAATGTAAGGGAGGGGGGTTAGTTTTTGCATTTTTAGATCCTGGAGGCCCACTGATTATGTATACAAAATTTGGTTGAGTTTGGTACAAGAGCCTAGATTTTCGTTTTTTGACCATTCACCTCCCCCCCTATTTTGGGCGGTTAGTTTTTGCATTTTTAGACTTCTGGGGGTCCACTGATTAAGTATACAAAATTTGATTGAGTTTGCTTAAACGGGTTAGATTTTTAATTTTTACCCCTCCCCCCTATTCTGGGTGGTTAGTTTTTCCATTTTTAGTTTTCTTGAGTCCCACTGATTATTTATACAAAATTTGGTTGAGTTTGGTCAAATGGCCTAGATATTAATTTTTTGACCCAGCACCCCCCCCCCCATTTTGGGTGGTTAGTTTTTGCATTTTTAGACTTCTGGGGTCCCACTGATTATGTATACAAAATTTGGTTGAGTTTGGTCAAATGGCCTAGATTTTTAATTTTTAACCCCCCCTCCACCCCCCTTAATTTTGGGTCGATATGCACCAAAATCTAATCAGCTCTTAATCTCAATGGACCAAATCTACGTGTGAAATTTGGTTTCGATATTCACACTAGTTTTTGAGCTAGCTCGTCCACAAATTTGGTAACGCACAGACTAACTAACAAGACTAACAGACATTTTGACAAAAAAATTATTATCTCGAAAAATATAATTTCTTCGATGTTCTCTTATTAGGGCTTTTTTGTAGATCGAAATGCCATGGTTTTGCTCAATTTTTTTAATCAAAATAGTTTCAGCAGTTTTTGAGATATTTCGAAAAAAAGATGGAAAAAAACACTTTTTTCATGCACGATTACAATACTTGTCCATACCCTGTATGGTAAAGTAAAAATCACATAAATTCTATGTTTGGATGTAAACATAAACCGTATTAATACAACGCATTGCCAAATCATACAAGACTTCCCCCCCCTTGGCCACGGGAACTAGATTCCCATTTAGCCAGTCGTCACAGATTCACGAAGAATAGGTGTCTAACCAAATAAAATAAAATATTATAAAATAAAACAAAATAAAATAACAAAATAAATAAATAAAATCATTGGATTGTAGTTGGAAGCCAATGGAAATTATCCTATACTACTAAAGCGCATTTGTGCCTGCCTCTGTATGTATCTATGAATCTTTGAATCTATGTCCGTCCCCCAACAGAAACAGTCGGCATGGTTACCAATTTAAATGAAATTATCTACTATATATATAAAATTAAGGTTTGTCTGTACATTGAGGTGGTGGTGTGTGTGGGGGTGCTGAGTTGGTTTCTGGGTGGGGGTCCAGGGGGCGAGTCCCATGGCTAGCAAGAGGACCGCCGAAGGCAGGCCTTGCAGGTATTATGTTTAATAAAATTTTTAAGAAAAAAATAAAAACCGACTTCAAAAAATTAAATGCAACAAATAAAATACACTAAAAGGTATAAAATAATTATTATCTTATTTAGTTACAGCTAAACGACGAAATATTAACACGAAATTACTTTTTAAAGTCGGTGCCAAACAAACTATACCTATAAGCGAGCGTACCCGCCAAACGTACTAAGTAAGATCCGTAGAGTGCAATTCATAAAAGGTATATTTTTGGCACCAACTACAAAATGTAATTTCGTGTTAATATTTCGTCGTTTAGCTGTAACTAAATAAGATAATAATTATTTTATACCTTTTAGTGTATTTTATTTGTTGCATTTAATTTTTTGAAGTCGGTTTTTATTTTTCTTAAAAATTTTTATTTTTCTCTTTTTAGTGATGTTATTAATAGTGATTATATCATCAGAACTTGACCAAATTAATATGACACCATCCCTAAGACACCCCCTTTCGGATAAAAAAAGAACCATCGAAATCGGTTCATAAACAAAGAGGTTAGGTCTAAACAAACCTAATAAAAAAGGTATAATACCTATGAAAAAAATCGAAAAAAATGGGACCAATCGGAAGCTAGACTGGACCCAAGGCAAAAATTTTTTCAAAATCGGTTGACAATTGGCGGAGATATGAGGTAACATAGGCACAAAAAAAAAAAAAAAAAAAAAAAAAAAAAAAAAAATTCAATCGAATAGAGAACCTCCTCCTTTTTTGAAGTCGGTTAAAAAGACTCTGCAATTGGGCCTTCTTGGCCTAGAGATGCCAATAGAATCTCTGCGCATGTGGGAAAATCATTTTTTCCTTTAATATTCAGGTATAAAGGATCAATTTGGTGACCGTAAGTCTCACAGCCCAGAAGGACGTGGTTAATATATCAGCACTGTATGGCGGATGGTGTAGGCGCTCCCAACCAAGAGTTGCAATATGGTTTTGCGTTGCCCTCGCCGAATGTGGTCTGGCATTGTCATCCAACAGCAGAACGCCAGATGTGAGAAGGCCAGGCCGCTTTTTCCGAATAGACGTCCATAGACTTACCATACCCATAGACTTCCACGAGGCGGTTATGAATTTCTGTTCCTGATACTCCACGTGCCAATTCATAGCGGATAACCGCTCTCACTTCCTCCTTTGACCACGAATTCAAAACGCACCTTCTCTCCATACCTACCGGGGCTCAAATGAGAGGCTGGTCTCCGCTTTGCGCAGGCACTGCAACAGCGCCATCTGCTTGATTTGCAGCGACCTCTACCCAATGGTGTATCGGTGACTTGCGCGTTTTCCTGCTGTGTCGCCTTTCGCCCATAGCCGTTCAACGCTTCTTCCATATGCAAAGCCCTGAATTTTTCTTGGAGGACTTTTTGAAGCTTATCAAGCGATATGACAAATGTCTCAACGTACTCGTACGAGAATAATAAAATAAAGGTATGTCATATCTTTAATGTCTCATTCTATTTTTTGACTTTCATACACAACTCTGACCACAGTCGACAGGGGAAACTTATTTTTCAACTCCTCGTATTTATTTTTTAATTCCATTATTTTTCATTTGTATTTTAACTTATTTTATTAAATATTAGATACTAGATACTACACTTATTTTGACTCAACTGGAGCGAATATTATTTACATAAAAAAAAAAAAAAATAAAACCGACTTCAAATAAACTGCAACGGATCGTTGCTAAACTTTATCCAAATTCATTTGAAATATTAATATGTTCTTGAGTAAAGTACTTTAAAATATAATTTTACTAAAAACTTTTTTTAACCTTTTTTGTGGTCCCCAAGGTACTTAATTAGGATATTAAATTTCATCAAAATTGGTTAACTCATTTTCAAGATATTTAGAAAAAACTAAAAAAGTACTGAAATAAAGTACTAATGTTTGTAGACCGATATGTACCAAAAACTAATCAGCGCTTCATTTTGTTAAACTAATGGTAGGTTTTCAATTTCATTTCAATCAGCGCAAAAGGTGTGGAAAAATTCGTGGACGAAAAAAAACGATAACACACATACATACACATCATCCATCCCCACGCACTTCCAAAAAAAATGGCACTTTTTGGCCTCTCGACGAGATTCCAGAGTAATTTTTGGCAAAAACCGTCACGTGCTAAAATTCAATCTCATTGAATACTTCAATTTGTGACCTTAATTGGGTCCATGGGTTCCGTAGTCTTTACCTGAGGACCCTTTGAAGTCGCGCTTGCCGCGAGAGCGATTCCAATACTTTCTCCCATGCTTCGCATTGGATAAAGTAAAAACTTAAATGCAACAAATAAAATAATAATAACTTAAAAATCAAATAAAATGCACTAAAAGGTATAAAATAATTATCTTATTTATTTAGTTACAAGTAAACGATGAAATATTAACATGAAATGACTTTTTGAAGTCGGTGTCAAACAAACTATACCAATAAGCGAGCGTACCCGTCAAACGTACTAAGTAAGATCCGTCAAGTGCGATTCATAAAATGTATATGTTTGGCACCGACTTCAAAAAGTAATTTCATGTTAATATTTCCTCGTTTAATTGTAACTAAATAAGATAATAATTATTTTATACACTTTTAGTGCATTTTATTTTATTTTTAAGTTATTATTATTTTATTTGTTGCATTTAAGTTTTTTGAAGTTGGTTTTTATTTTTTTTTATAAAAATATTTTTATTTTTCTCTTTTTAGTGATGTTATTAATAGTGACTTAATATAATACCTTGCATGTATCTCGTAAGAGAAAGCGTCAGGCGAATGAATCAGAAAATGATAATAAAATTCAATTCATAAATGTAGAAATTCTCTCGAAACGTTTGCGGGTTTTAAATGAATGTTATAAGATTTTTTTTATAAAAGATTTTATTTATCATAATTTCGATTATTGCATAAAATTGAGATTACGTTATTTCGTCGTTGATCATATCTTCAGAACTTGACCAAATTAATATGGCAACATCCCTAAGATATTCTCTTTCCAATAAAAAAAGAATCATCGAAATCGGTTCATAAACAAAGTAGTTACGCCTGAACAAACCTAACAAAAAAGGTCTAATACCAATGAAAAAAAAACGGGACCAATCGGAAGCTAGACTGAACCCAATGCAAATTTTTTTTCAAAATCGGTTCACAATTGGCGGAGATATGAGGTAACATAGACACAAAAAAAAATTCAGTCGAATAGAGAACCTCCTCCTTTTTTGAAGTCGGTTAAAAATATGGACGATTTTCGGGTTATAAGCGAAAAACTGGAAAAAAGGAACTTTAATCCCCCTGCCCAACCTCCACTTTCAGGGACTTTTGACACACATTAACCCAAGTTTAACGGAAGCGTTTAAAACTATTTCCAAAAATCTGGGATTTTTCCACCGATTGGCCTTATTTTTAACCGACTTCAAAAAAGGAGGAGGTTCTCTATTCGATTGAATTTTTTTTTTTTTTTTTTTTTTGTGCCTATGTTACCTCATATCTCCGCCAATTGTCAACCGATTTTGAAAATTTTTTTTGCATTGGGTCCAGTCTAGCTTCCGATTGGTCCCATTTTTTTTTCGATTTTTTCATAGGTATTAGACCTTTTTATTAGGTTTGTTTAGGTTTGTTTAGACCTAACACTCTTTGTTTATGAACCGATTTCGATGGTTCTTTTTTTATCCGAAAGGGGTGTCTTAGGGATGGTGTCATATTAATTTGGTCAAGTTCTGATGATATAATCACTATTAATAACATCACTAAAAAAGAAAAATAAAAATTTTTAAGAAAAAAATAAAAACCGACTTCAAAAAATTAAGTGCAACAAATATAAAAATACACTAAAAGGTATAAAATAATTATTATCTTATTTAGTTACAACTAAACGACGAAATATTAACACGAAATTACTTTTTGAAGTTGGTGCCAAACATATACCTTTTATGAATCGCACTCGACGGATCTTACTTAGTACGTTTGGCGGGTACGCTCGCTTATAGGTATAGTTTGTTTGGCACCGACTTTAAAAAGTAATTTCGTGTTAATATTTCGTCGTTTAGTTGTAACTAAATAAGATAATAATTATTTTTATACCTTTTAGTGTATTTTTATATTTGTTGCACTTAATTTTTTGAAGTCGGTTTTTATTTTTTTCTTAAAAATTTTGTCTAATTTGACTGGGCTATACTGGCTCATCGGCAGAAAAATTCCCGAATTCACTGGAAAATAAAACTACTAATTTATAAAGCCTATATGGACCTACAAATAGAGCTCTGAGGATGTTCCTGTAATTGAAAAGTTTTTGTTTTGCCGAGAGTAACAGAGTTGTTGTTTCACAAAGAGAAACAGGTTGTCCTCTGCTTGATGCAAATAACGTACACATATATATCGATCCACTAATAAAAACTCGATTAAATAGAAAATTATTTTTAAAATTGAAAGTAATGGAAGGCAGCCCAGAGGTAGTGAGGAAAGAAAAAATTAACACATATAAAATAAGGTGTAATTTATTGGAATCCTTCCTCCTTTCCTTTCAAACCGACTTTTCGGAGGATTTTCCCTCCTTCTTCAGGGTTTCAAAGGGTCAATGAATGAAACAAATAAAATGTTTCCTTCTTCTCTCCACAGTAGTGTTCAAAAACTTTCTTCATTTGTAACAAAAGGCATAGAAAGACAAAAATTTTTTTTCCTTCTTTTCTTAATTAGACGTCGGTTTGAAAGGAAAGGAGGAAGGATTCCAATAAATTACACCTTAATTGATATGTGTTAATTTTTTTCTTTCCTCACTACCTCTGGGCTGCCTTCCATACTTTCATCAAAATTTCTATAAGATCGTCTCTCTCCAGAGAAAATTTCGTTGCAAAAAAATTATTTTTAAAATTTTTACAAATGTTCATATAATTTGTTCTATTAACTCTTAAACTAACATATTCAATAAATATTGTTGATAATTTTTGAATTTTATAAAAAAATAAGTAAATTAAATTAAAAGATACAATTACAAATTATCATACTTTTTCAATCATTTACTTTAATTTAAATAAAGTTTTAATAAAAGATCAAATTCCATTTGAAATATCAATAAAATGAATAATTTTGAATTAAGCATCATTGATAGAAAGAGATAAAATATACAAAATGGATATTTCTCAAGTTCAAGCAGTTCAAATTGTGTGCCTAATTAATCAAGGGCTTAGTCAACAACAAGTGGCAAGTACACTTGCAATAACCAATAATTTCAATACTGTATGGTTCCTTGTAAAATAAAGTAAAAATTAATCATGATTTACTATTTAATAAAGTTTTATTGGTGGATCGATTTTTTCGCACTGTATATATATTATTTATTTGTTTGAGACTATAGTTTTGAAGGCTTGGCCCTCATCATCACTTTTTTAATTATAAAATATTATTTTTCATGGTATCAGTATGGCGTGAATATTGAAAATTTTTGAAAAAAATTTTCTTTCTTTCTCAGCTGAATAGCCAGGTAGAATAAAAATACACTGATCCCACGAAAAATAATGTTTATAATTAAAAAGACTGATGATGGGGGCCAAGCCTTCAAAACTATAGTCTCAAACAAATAAATAATATATATGTATATATATATATATATATATATATATATATATATATAGATATATAATTTCGATATATATGTATGTAAAGTGTATGTTTATTTGCATCAAGCAGAGGACAACCCCTTTGTTTCTCTTTGTGAATGTTCCTGTAGGCCCAATGTAAACATTATACAGATTCCAGTCTAAATCCCTTAGAATAATTACAGATGCACCTTGGTTTATCTCCAATAAAGAAAGCACTCCAAGACGATCTATAGAGAAAGTCATTCGAAAAAGAGCCAACATCCCCGTTGGAAAATTTATTGATATATTGATATGTCAAGGTCAATTTAATAATTGATCTAATATGCCTTGTTATAAGTGTTGCTTATTATCATTGTTAGATTATTTATTAATGTTTATTGATTGATTGATTCATCTAATATTATATCTCAACTAAAACATTCTGTGAAAAAACAGGCCAAGTTCGAAAAAGTAATGAAATCTAGAAGAGTTTCTAAACTTAATTATTCTCTTGCTAATTTAACTTGGCTGTCCTCTTCTAGATTTCACTACTTTTTCGAACTTGGCCTGTTTTTTCACAGAATGTTTTGGTTGAGATTTCACCGCCGCAAGGTCGTTGCTCCAAAGGGTTAAAATTTTCATTTTTGCCCCCCCCCCCATTTTGGGTGGTTAGTTTTTTTACCCTTCAGGGGTCCCACAGAATATGTATACAAAATTTGTTTGAGTTAAGTCCAACGGGCTAGCATTTCATTTTTGACCCCCCATTTTGATGGAATGTTTGAATTTTTGGAATTTTTCCTTTGTTTGTGTCCCAAACTCTACTAATAGACGAAATTTCATGATGCTGGAATGATTATGATTATTTATTTAATCATTATTATCTGATAATTAAATTAAATAATTGTTAAAAATAATTATCAAGATTTTTTTAAGATCTAATTGATTCATGTATTTTTTTTATTTGATGTCGTATAAAAAATATTTCTTATGAATGAATTTAATGAATTTGGTGTTGGTACTTGGTGAAACATTTTTTTAAATTATTGGATAAAAAATACTTGGTGATCGAGCCAAAATAATGTGTCTCGAATACTAGAAATTTTCCATCTAAACAGCGCACCAGGGCTCATGAGTGCCATGTCTACTGGCCACTGCCAACTAGATAATCACTAATTGTTTAGTTTGTTTACTAATTAATATTTTTCATTCGATTATTATTTTTCCCCTGAGCTGACTGTGTGCCTATTTTCTCTCGACCATTTGGTTAATGATTTTTCTCCTCTTGATGCAATATTGATTGCATCTTTCTCATCGCTATTACAACTATCATTCTTTCTCGGGACCAGTGGGTGCCAAATTTTCTTTCCTGTTGAGGAAACCGGATTCATCAGTGGACAAATTTCGGGCTTTACCATTTGGGGCTCTCTCACCGATCATCTCTACACATCGTTCTCATCCAACTACTAGTATTTATATCTTAGTTTTAAGCTTAATTCATTTATATATTTAATATGATGACTCTACTCTTTAAGGCATTGGTCAGAAGTCATCTAGAAAGCTGCACGGTCGTCTGGAATAGGAATAGGGCATGTACCACCAACTTAATTGAATCAGTTCAGAGGCGCTTTGTCCGGCATATGGCGTGGAGGTTTTCCCAGCGTGTTCCGGCGGGATACGCGCAAGCGTGCGAGGTACTGCGACTTTCTTCCCTTGAAAGTAGAAGGGAAATTTTTGATCTCAGATTTTTCATGGGGGCCCTCCACGGTAGTCTGGCGATCCCGGGGTTGGATATCTTTTACAGAGTGCCTCGCCCTGGTTTGTGACGGTTCAAGAGTTTTTATTCGGAGCGACCCGGAGTGCTATCGCCGATTGCCAGATGTATCGTGACGGCTAATAATAATGACCATCTTATTGATTTCTTCTTGGAAGATGGCCCAGCCCAACGCTTTTTCCAGCGTTGATCTATTTATTTAATATTTTACCCAGTAACCTATATTCCCAGTCAAATATTTATTTATTTTTCTTGACCATGGCGGTTTTCTGCCTATTTATTTTTTTTTATTCATTGACTACGGCAACTTCCTGTCTACTTATTTATTTGAATGTTTTTTAAATTATTTATATTTAAACAACAATTTCTTTAAACCCAGTGACATATTCTATTTATTTTTTTGTTTTATTTAATTGATTATTTATTTATTTATTCTTCCCAGTGAATTTATTTATTTATTTTTATTGTTTCGACGACTTGCGGTATTCCCTTTGTTATTTGTATTATTATTTTTATTTTATTCTTGGTCGCAGCATACTAAGGTTTCACACCGTTCTGCTGTGGCCACACAGTGAGCCACTCAACCGGATCCTGAGTGGGAGGATCGGAGGGCTATAAGGGGAGATGTGGAGGCCCTAAAAAAAAAATAATAATAATAATTTCTCAGCCACGTGCAATTTGTATATTTTATTATATTTTGAACAGCTTCCTTTTATTGTTAGTTTTAAGAGTCACGCACTGGCGAACTCCTATTATAATTCATTAATTGGTTTATATATATTTATCTAATTCTCCTTAATCAAGTATTTCGTTCACATTTTCATTCGCTTAAGTTTAAAAGATTGCAATTTAATTAAATCTAATTAAATTTCTTAATCAGTCATTGTTAATAATTTCATTAATTGCTTGATTTATTTGTTTATGTTTTTTTACCTATTTTCAATTAATTATTATTCGTTTGAAAATTGATTTCTCCCCTTTTTTGTTCCACGTTTATTTAAATTTTTAGTTTATATCTACTCTTATTAAACGAGCAAAATTTGTATATTTATTTGTATATATATTGTTTGTATATATATATTTATTTGTTTATATATTTGTATCTTGTTTCTATTTTGAAAACGACTCTACCGATTTTGATGAAATTCACGAGTTAGGGGTTTTTGGAGTGACAATTCGATCTGTCACGGTCTCATCTTCGACAAAATTGTTTTTGATGGGTTTTTTCGTAATCAAATTAATTATTCTCAGGTAGACAAATCCCATTCTTATGGTTTTAAAAAAAGGTTTCCTTTTCCTTTTGTGCTCAGGCAGACAATGGGGTCGGGTAAATCCTTTATTCTCAAAGGCCTTGAAGAAGTATTGTGATTTTTAACATATTTTGTTCAACCTAAACTTTAGAAATATTAATAAACGTTTTATAATTGTTTTTATAAAGAATTTTATTTATTTAATAGAATAAAAAATAATCAAGAATTTATTTAAAAATATATTTCGCATAAGCAGGTCTCAATTTTCTGAAAAAACAACACATTTTGATAGGTTTTATTTATTAACAATTGGATGAATAAAAATGAATCATATGGTTGAATCAAAACAGGTGCAGGAGGTGGGGTGCAGTGGTGGGGGATCCGGGGGTAGGGCGAGGTTTCGGGGATGGGGTCAAGCGGGGGGGGGGGGGGTACAGTGGGCGAATACTATATATATTTGTATTTTTTTTAATTTGAAAACGGCTCTCAAATAAAAATCGACCTTTTTATCAGAATTTTAAATTAAAAATAATATTAAAATAAAGGTTTTAACTGAAGGAAGAAGTTACCGAGCATCGCTCAGTGCCTCCGAATGTTTCCTCTTAACACGTCAGTAGATTTTTCAATTTTTTACCTTCTCATTACGTTAATTTCTAAATTATTTTTATTCAATATATTTACTTTTTTTTCCTTAATTTAATTGGTTCGAGTAGCTGTTGAAATTTTGGAGTCAGAAAATGTTCACTTTTTTCAAGTTACTTGACCACTTGGTATGTTTCACAACCTACCAAGTATTTTTTTATCCAATAACTTATGAAAGTTGTTCAGTTTTTTTTTTGTAGATTAAGTAGACATATAGAAAAATATAGGGTTCCATTTAAAAAACAGAACTTGACATTGAAATACCCTTGAAAGCTTGTTCTAGGTCGACAAACAATAGCGTAGTTTAGTTTCCCCCTCGATATAAACAAACTTTTATTTGAAACTTTTTTACATATAATGGACTGTTTTTGAATTATAAGACTGTCTCAAGATAAATAAAATGCAATGGATCGTTGCTAAACTTTATCCAAATTCATTTTAAATATTAATATGTTCTTGAGTAAAGTACTTTAAAATATGATTTTACTAAAAACTTTATTTAACCTTTTTTGTGGTCCCCAAGGTACTTAATTAGGATATTAAATTTCATCAAAATTGGTTAAGTCATTTTCAAGATATTTAGAAAAAACTAAAAAAGTACTGAAATAAAGTACTAATGTTTGTAGACCGATATGTACCAAAAACTAATCAGCGCTTAATTTTGTTAAACTAATGGTATGTTTTCAATTTCATTTCAATCAGCGCAAAGGTGTGAAAAAATCGTGACGAAAAAACGATAACACACACATCACATCACATCCATCCATCCATCCGCACGCACTTCCAAAAAAATGGCACTTTTTGGCCTCTCGACGAGATTCCAGGTAATTTTTGGCAAAACCGTCACGTGCTAAAAATTCAATCTCATTGAATACTTCAATTTGTGACCTTAATTGAGTCTATGGGTTCCGTAGTCTTTACCCGAGGACCCTTTGAAGTCGCGCTTGCCGCGAGACCGATTCATAACACTTTCTCCCATGCTTCGCATTGGATAAAGTAAAAACTCACCCGGTATATGTATATCTACCCTATGGATAAATAAAGGAAAAATATTGGAAAAAACATAAAATATATTTTTATAATAAAGCCAAATTATTTGGCCTATATTTAGATGCAGTATACCTATATATATATATATATAGGCGTATATAGTGGCTCCACCCTTCCGTTTACCTTCATATAATTTTTGGAACCAATTAACTTAATAACATTAAAGAGAATATAAAACTCAGCAAAAGTAAATAGAACATAATATACTGATTAAATTTTATTGAAAAAGTTTTTTTTTTCGTTAGCCTTCCAATCCAAATGATATATGATCCTCCTTATATAAACATATCATACTTTTAATATTACTACCTCGAGGACCGGATACTGTTGTCTGTTATTTAATCAACCACTTGTTTTATTTTGATTCAACCACCTGTTAATAAATTGTTTAATTAAAAAAAATCTATTAAAATATTTTTTACTTTACTCATACAGGGTATGGTCAAGTATTGTAATCGTGCATGAAAAAAGTGTTTTATTTCCCTTCTTTTTTTCGAAATATCTCAAAAAGGGCTGAAACTATTTTGATTAAAAAAATATAGCGAAACCATGGCATTTCAATCTACAAAAAACTCCTTAATAGTGAACATCGAAAAAAATTATATTTTCGAGAAAATAATTGTTTTGTCAAAATGTCTGTTAGTCTGTTAGTTTAGTTAGTCTGTGCGTTACCAAATTTTGTGGAGGTTAGCTCAAAAACTAGTGTAAATATCGAAACCAAATTTCACACGTAGTTTTGGTCACTGAGTTTAAGAGCTGATTAGATTTTGGTGCATATCGACCTAAAATTAAGGGGTGGAGGAAGGTTAAAAATTAAAAATCTGAGGCCATTTGACCAAACTCAACCAAATTTTGTATACATAATCAGTGGGACCTCAGAAGACTAAAAATGGAAAAACTAACCGCCCGAAAGGGGTGGGGGGTGCTGGGTCAAAAAATTAATATCTAGGCCATTTGACCAAACTCAACCAAATTTTGTATACATAATCAGTGGGACCCCAGAAGTCTAAAAATGGAAAAATTAACCCCCCTCCCCTACATGATTATAAATAATTTTATTAAATATTAAATATAATTGAGGGGCCAGGTTTTATGGTAAAGTCAAGTGGATGGCCACATCAGAACACGTCAGTTTATTTCTGGTAAGTATTATAAGTAGATTGTTGTATGTCTTTAGCACTGGTTACTAATAATAATCGAAACGTCATAAATGCAGTGGCGTAGCCAGAAAATTTTCTTGGGGGGGGGCAATCCACAAAGCAAAATATTTAAGGGAATTTTTTTATTAAAACAAATAGTCCAGTTAAATTGTGTTTTGCCTGGAAATGCCAAAAAATATAAAAAATCTCATTTTTGGCGGTTTTTTGCTTATAACTCGAAAACTATCAACTTTTCTTAAATAACCTTATTTTTCAAAATGAAAGTTTATAAAATTTCCTACAAATTTCATCATTTAGAGTTTTTTTCCCTACATGATTATAAATAATTTTATGGGCCAGGATATATATAGTAAAAGTCAAGTGATGGCAACATCAGAACACGTCAGCTTATTTTTCTTTAAAAAATTTCCAAAAAAGGACGTTTTTCACAAAACATTGTTCCCTCCAACGATAAGCAAATCTTCTTGGTAGGGTGTTCACGAGATTTAGACAAATTTAAAATTACAGCAATCTAAGAGAATTTAAAAACGTCTCTTCTTCTTCTAAATAAGCTGAAGTGTTCTGATGTGGCCATCCACTTGACTTTACCATACAACCTGGCCTATCCTTATATTTAATATTTAATAAATTTATTTATATTCATGTAGGTGGGGGTTAGTTTTTGCATTTTTAGACTCCTCAGGGCCCACTGATTATATATCAAAATTTGGTTGAGTTTGGTACAAGAGCCCATATTTTTCATTTTTAACCCCTCTCCCCCCTTAATTTTGGGTCGATATGCACCAAAATCTAATCAGCTCTTAATCTCAATGGACCAAAACTACGTGGGAAATTTCGTTTCGATATTCACACTAGTTTTTGAGCTAGCTCGTTCACAAAAATTTGATAACGCACAGACTAACGGACAACCAGACAACCGGACGGACGGACAGACCAACAGACATTTTGACAAAACAATTATTATGTCGAAAAATATAATTTTTTCGATGTTCACTTATTAAAGCTTTTTGTAGAGCGAAATGCCATGGTTTCGCTCAATTTTTCTAATCAAAATAGTTTCAGCCGTTTTTTAGATATTTTGAAAAAAAGGAAAAAAAACACTTTTTTCATGCACGATTACAATACTTGACCATAACCTGTGTGGTAAAGTAAAAATCATAAGTTATATATATATATTTTTTTAATGATACTGATACAAGAAGAAGTTGCACCAAGAAGGTACAACCTCTAAGTCCGTGGTGGACCCTTGTAACGTGAAGATAAGGGGAGATTTTAGGGATTGGGTAGCAGTCGAAGGTATCTGTGGATGCTGGTCTTGAAAGATTGAAGGTTATAAGTAGCTGGAAAGACGGTCGGGGGAAGAGAGTTCCAGTCTCTAGATGTCATTAAAAAGCGCGATCAAAAACAATTCTCGTTAATGTATTAATTATTCTTTGATATATTAATGGGAAAATTATCTTCTTCTTGTACCATATTAGATTTCGTTACTAATTTCAATTGAGATCATTGAAATGGGTCAAACATATAATATTAATTAGCAATTAAATCTCATCGCAATTTAAACATACAACATCCCATTGCGGTCAGATTAGCAACAAATAAACAAATACATTCGTCAATTCGTCCATCCCTAAGATGTTTAGAGACTTTCTTCAAACTCTTATAGAACAAAGTGATGTAGCCAGAATGGGGGTCAATCCTCAAAGCAAAATATTTAGTGGGAATTTTTTTTATTAAAACAAATAGGTACTTCAAAAAATTAAATAGACTGCAACGGATCGTTGCTAAACTTTATCCAATGTACTATCTTATTCTAGGTAAAGTATTTTAAAATATAATTTTACAAATAACTTTATATGACCTTTTTGTGGTCCTCAAGTTACTTAATTACAATATTAAATTTCACGAAAATTGGTTTACTCATTTTCAAAATATTTAGGAAAAACTAACAAAGTACTGAAATAAAATACTAATTTTTGTGGGCTGATATGTACCAAAAACTAATCAGCGCTTCATTTTGTTAAACTAATGGTAGGTTTTCAATTTCATTTCAATCAGTTGTAAATATAATAGTTCAATGATATAAATTGACGTCAGACTAATTGACGATTCTACCCTCACCGACTCCCTCGACTCGCTGGCTCATCGAAGAGATGTCTCTGCCCTTTCCCTTTTCTATAGATACTATACTACGAGGCAGGTGCTCTAATGAGATAAAATCAATAATTCCCCCCTAAGCATGCTTTGCACGCAGCACACGTTTTGCCGACTCCCAACACTCTTTCGCGGTCAAATTGGAAAAGTGCCGGACCACTTCATTCGCCAATACATATATCCCCATGACTTCAAGGAACTGGAACTCTCTCGCAGCCTCTATCTTTCCCAGCACCTATGATCTTCAAACCTTCAAAACCAGGGTGCATAGACACCTACGTCTACACCCTCTCACTTAATCAACTTTCTCTTCTCTTCGGTAATGCAAGGGTCTTTCGAGATCCATAGGGGCTACATCTTTACTGGTGCACCCCTTCTTGCATTCGATTGCATTAAAAAAAAAACAGTGAAACCTTAATATAACGAACGTCACTATAAAGATTTCCTCGAATTAACAAATTCTTCGAAATCCCCTAGAACTGTCAGTAAGAGTTAATGTAAAATATACCTTTTGTTAAAAGCCTTTTTATAACGAATTTCCAATTATTACAGAACATAAATAGAAAGTATAATTTACCTCTCTATAACGATTTTTGTCAACCTATAACCTTTACATAACGTATCCTACCTATCTATCAAACAAGAATTTATGTATCGACAAGTTCAGAGACACGTTAAATTTATTGATACAATGTAAGACAATCTAGGAGTTCAAACCTATCATAATAAAATAACGTTTGGTGTTGTACGGTACCTATTCGAGAAGTGCGAGAGTGCATTACTAGACAGATCAAAAAGTCTGGAATAATACTATGTGAACCATTCATAACTAACTTCATTCTTCATTAGACGTCTGTCAAAATTTCAGCCATTCGCATTTATAAGTTACATCAGTGAGAAGCAACCAACCTCCATGTTTTTGTAAAATAGAATAAACTGCAACGGATCGTTGCTAAATTTTATCCAAATTCATTTGAAATATTAATATGTTTATTCCTTTATTATTAATCAGATACCTATATCATTTGCCGTTCATGTTGACTTTGATTCAAAAATAATGATCGATTCTCATTTAACAGTCGAGGAATAACAATTCTATATTGGATTTTTGACGTTTCGGTTATTATTGGTAACCATTGCTGAAGACATGGAGGAATCGACTTAAAATCAAAAATAACGATCGATTCTTAACTACTACTAGAGGAATAACCTTATTGCATTCCATTTTTGATGTTTTGACTATTAATGGCAACCTCTACTGAAAACTTGGAAGAATCGACTTAAAATCAAAAAGACTAAATTCATTTTTGATAAACAACTCAAGCTTGAGAACGTTTTTTCTGTTTTGCTATAGCGAGACAAAATATTAAATCGGCTAGCGTTGTAAAAAAGTTAACGACCACATTCATTAAAATATCGCTCATCAATCGACTGTAAAAACAAAGTTCGCTGTTTAGTTTTTCTTATTTTTTTACCATACTTAATATCATAAAGTATTAGTTATTTTTTTTAAATTTTGACCCGAGTATATATATATATAAGTGGGATGGGTATATATATATATATATGTAAGCTCGAAACACCCACACATGAAGACGAGTGGAAGGGAAGACAAGCACAAGCAAGCGACATAATAGATTGAGACATCAAGCAGTAGAGAGTCAATTTAAAACGCTCATTTCAAACACAATTGTTAATATACAATATTTAAGAACTAGATATTATATAAATTCATTTCAAATAAACATCATTGTTAAAACTAAATAAAGGACCTGAAATTTCGAGTTTCACATTTCAGGTAAATAATATAAAACTCATTGTAAATATCTGTATATATTAATAAACACTTCACATTTCAGTGGAACACGATTTTTATCTACCTCGCACCCATCCCACTTATAACTCGAAATTTCTCAAAGGAGATGTCTACCAGAGTGAGGCTACTTTTGATGAAAGAAGACGTGGATGGTGTTTTAACAAATAATGTAAAAACAATCAAGCTACAAGATGATAGCATAACATATGTCTTTCCGAAGGAATACCAAGGTGAGCAGTCACATATTGAATTAAAACAAATTAGTATTATAAAATCTGCATATAAAAGTATGACAAAAGATGGTCACTACAGAAACGTAAATATTACTTTACCGAATGAGATAAAGAAATATTACATAGATGAACAAAATAATTTCATTTTTAAAAACTTTCTATTAGAAGAAGAAATTGAAATTTAAAGTTATAAGTGGGATGGGTGCGAGGTAGATAAAAATCGTGTTCCACTGAAATGTGAAGTGTTTATTAATATATACAGATATTTACAATGAGTTTTATATTATGTACCTGAAATGTGAAACTCGAAATTTCAGGTCCTTTATTTAGTTTTAACAATGATGTTTATTTGAAATGAATTTATATAATATCTAGTTCTTAAATATTGTATATTAACAATTGTGTTTGAAATGAGCGTTTTAAATTGACTCTCTACTGCTTGATGTCTCAATCTATTATGTCGCTTGCTTGTGCTTGTCTTCCTTCCATCGTACTTCCGTGTAGGTGTTCAGCTTACATATATATATATACATATATATTCTATTTAAAAAAATAATTTTTAAGAAAAAAATAAAAACCGACTTCAAAAAATTAAATGCAACAAATAAAATACACTAAAAGGTATAAAATAATTATTATCTTATTTAGTTACAACTAAACGACGAAATATTAACATGAAATTACTTTTTGAAGTCGGTGCCAAACAAACTATACCTATAAGCGAGCGTACCCGCCAAACGTACTAAGTAAGATCCGTCGAGTGCGATTCATAAAAGGTATATGTTTGGCACCAACTTCAAAAAGTAATTTCATGTTAATATTTCGTCGTTTAGTTGTAACTAAATAAGATAATAATTATTTTATACCTTTTAGTGTATTTTATTTGTTGCATTTAATTTTTTGAAGTCGGTTTTTATTTTTTTCTTAAAAATTATTTTTATTTTTCTCTTTTTAGTGATGTTATTAATAGTGATCATATCATCAGAACTTGACCAAATTAATATGACACCATCCCCAAGACACCTCCTTTCGGATAAAAAAAGAACCATCGAAATCGGTTCATAAACAAAGAGGTTAGGTCTAAACAAACCTAATAAAAAAGGTATAATACCTATGAAAAAAAAATGGGACCAATCGGAAGCTAGACTGGACCCAATGCAAAAAAAATTTTCAAAATCGGTTGACAATTGGCGGAGATATGAGGTAACATAGGCACAAAAAAAAAAAAAAAAAAAAAAAAAAAAAAAAAAATTCAATCGAATAGAGAACCTCCCTCCTTTTTTGAAGTCGGTTAAAAACAAAAGTTGACCTTGAAATACCCTTACAATTCCCCTTGAACAGAAGTTTCATTTACCCCCTCCCCACCCCCTCGCAACGTTTTCAAATTAATTTCAAAAATGCAACATGTAATCTAGGAATATAATCATATTTAAAATCTCTAAATTTTTTATCATAATAATTTGTGCAAATTTCTATCCCAACAACTATTTAATTTAGAAAAAAATAAGCACTTAGCCATTGTATTTATTACTTGTTATACTACCAATTCAATTGACGTCCGAAAATTTCCCTTATATTTTCAGTCGAATATAAATACTTCAAATTTCATATAAAATATATTATTGTTTGCATGAATTTTAGTTATGAAAATTAAACAAGAATTTTGTATGTTATTTTTGTAAAATCAAAACCAAAAGTAAAATTATAATAGCAATAGTAGCAATATGTTATAATATATGCGTTTTCGATAATGTGTATTATTATTAATAGGAAAATGTGTATGTAAAATTATGCAAACGAAATTATTATATATGATTATGTCTCGATATATAATTTATACAGAGACATAGACAGCTGTTTAGCGAGAACAGGGGGCACCACGAGAAGGCAGCTGTCGCCACCCCCCACATGGATAGATAAATAAATAATAATTAAACGGAGATCGTTAATATAATTTTGATCGCAAATTACAAAATATACTAATAGAGTGATACTTTTAAATATTTCCTTTATCACTTGGAAATACAATTTGAAATTTTAAAGTCAAAAATAATGAAAATTTCAAGCCTAGTCGTGTTTTGGAACAAATAGGAGACATAGTATTTGTACCAAAATACGTCTACACTTGAGATAAGTAATTGTTAAAAGACCTTTTCCGAATCAAATACCAGTACAATGTCTCCAATACTGCAATTTGTTTCGAATCAAAGTCTTAAAACATTAGAAATTTTGTATAAAAATTTTATCAAGTATTTGTATTTAAGACACAAATATAAAAAATTTGTAGATCTGAATATGATGAGAGAAAGTTCGTTATTGATGACTCATGCATTAAATCAAAAACGGAAAAATAATTAGATTGAAGTTTAGAGACGATTATTTTTAAAAGTGAATTATTTTGAAGGTTATTTTTTTTAACCGAAATTGAAATTATATTATCTATCCATGTAAAATAATTTTATTAGACTGAAAATATAAAAGCGATATTGTTTCAAACCAATATCTCATATTTAATTTAGAAAAAAGTAATAATTTTAATTTTTTTATTTATTTCTACTTGATTTTAATGTTAGTGTTAGTAGGACGAGCAGCTACCTAGAAAAAGAAAAAAAATATATTAGCAAAATTATATAGTGAAATTATGAGATTTTTTATAGAAATATTCCAATAAAATTATATTTATTTGTTTTATTTGATTGTTTTTTTGAATTAGGAAAAAGAATTGAAAAATTTAGAGTATTTCTTAATTATTTAAATATAAGAATAGAGTATTATAAAGATATGTTAGCTTAACAACCAAAGTCTCCTGCTTGAACGTGGAGTACTCTGGGTACACAGGAACACACTTTACACTCCCGCACAAGTAAAAATATACTCGCGAAACATTTCGATTTCGGAGGAATAAGGATTTGTGAAAACAAGGATTGAATTTGGATAGGATATGGGAAAGGATATAAGGTGGGCAGGGACGCCAGCCCCTGAAGTAGATCTGTACATCTTTATTTTTAAGAATAAAGAAGTACACATCTACCCGTTACCCTAAGATAAAGTATTTGATTTTCCAGAAAATAAGAAAATCAAATACTTACTCTAAATGTTAATATTAGTATGACGAGCACCTACCTGAAAAAAAAATATATTATTAGTAAAAATAATATAGAAAATTTAAAGTATTTTTTATTCAAACATTTTAAAGAAAATTATATTTAATATAATATTATTTGTTTAATTTGAAATTTAAAAAAAAAACGAAAAAAATTACTTGAAAAATTTAGAGTATTTCTTACTTATATATGAATAGAGTATTATAAAGATATTTTACCATTTGAGAAAAAGTCTCCTGCTTGAACGTGGAGTACTCTGGGCACACAGGAACACACTTTACACTCCCGCACAAGTAAAAATATACTCGCGAAACATTTCGATTTCGGAGGAATAAGGATTTGTGAAAACAAGGATTGAATTTGGATAGGATATGGGAAAGGATATAAGCTCACGTGGGCAGGGACGCCAGCCCCTGAAGTAGATCTGTACATCTTTATTTTTAAGAATAAAGAAGTACACATCTACCCGTTACCCTAAGATAAAGTATTTGATTTTCCAGAAAATAAGAAAATCAAATACTTACTCTAAATGTTAATATTAGTATGACGAGCACCTACCTGAAAAAAAAATATATTATTAGTAAAAATAATATAGAAAATTTAAAGTATTTTTTATTCAAACATTTTAAAAGAAAATTATATTTAATATAATATTATTTGTTTAATTTGAAATTTAAAAAAAAAAACGAAAAAATTACTTGAAAAATTTAGAGTATTTCTTACTTATATATGAATAGAGTATTATAAAGATATTTTACCATTTCGAGAAAAAGTCTCCTGCTTGAACGTGGAGTACTCTGGGCACACAGGAACACACTTTACACTCCCGCACAAGTAAAAATATACTCGCGAAACATTTCGATTTCGGAGGAATAAGGATTTGTGAAAACAAGGATTGAATTTGGATAGGATATGGGAAAGGATATAAGCTCACGTGGGCAGGGACGCCAGCCCCTGAAGTAGATCTGTACATCTTTATTTATAACAATAAGAAGTACACATCTACCCGTTACCCAAAGATAAAGTATTTGATTTTCCATAAATGAAGAAAATCTAAAACTTACTCTAAATGTTAATATTAGTAGGACGAACACCTACCTGAAATAAGAAAAAAAAATATTATTAGTAAAATAATATAGATAATTTCAAGTATTTTTTATATAAACATTCTAAAGAAAAATTATATTTAATATATTATTTATTTAATTTGAAATTTTTTTTAAAAAAAATCGAAAAAATTATTTGAAAAATTTAGAGAATTTCTTACTCATATATGAATAGAATATTATAAAGATATTTTACCTTTGCAGAAGAGATAAAGTCTCCTGCTTGGACCTGGGAATACTCTGGCCATACAGGAACACACTTTACACTCCCGCACAAGTAAAAATATATTCGCGAAACACTTCGAAGGAATATGGATTTGTGAAAACACGGAATGAAGTTGGATAGGATTAGGGAAAGGATATAAGCTCACGTGGGCAGGTACGCCAGCCCCTGAAGTAGATCTGTACATCTTTATTTTTAAGAATAAAAGTACACAACTACCGATACCCTAAGATAAAGTATTTGGTTTTCAAGAAAATAAAGAAAATCAAATACTTACTCTAAATGTTAATATTAGTAGGATGAGCACCTACCTGAAATAAGAAAAAAAAATATTATTAGTAAAATAATATAGATAATTTCAAGTATTTTTTATTCAAATATTTTAAAGAAAATTATATTAAATATATTATTTGTTTAATTTGAAATTTAAAAAAAAAAAAAAAACGAAAAAATTACTTGAAAAATTTAGAGTATTTGTTACTTATATATGAATAGAGTATTATAAAGATATTTTACCTTTACAGAAGAGAGAAAGTCCCCTGGTTGGACATGGAATACTCTGGCCACAGAGGAACACACTTTACACTCGCGAACAAGTAAAAAAATACTCGCGAAACACTTCGAAGGAATATGGATTTGTGAAAACAGGGATTGAAGTTGCATAGGATTAGGGAAAGGATATAAGCTCACGTGGGCAGGTACGCCAGCCCCTGAAGTATGTCTGTACATCTTTATTTATAAGAATAAAGAAGTACACAACTACCCGTTACCCAAAGATAAAGTATTTGATTTTCCATAAATGAAGAAAATCTAATACTTACTCTAAATGTTAATATTAGTAGGATGAGCACCTACCTGAAAAAAGAAAAAACAATATTATTAGTAAAATAATATAGATAATTTCAAGTATTTTTTTATATAAACATTCTAAAGAAAATTATATTTAATATATTATTTATTTTAATTTGAAATTTTTTTTTAAAAAATCACTCCTTTTTTGAAGTCGGTTAAAAACAAAAGTTGACCTTGAAATACCCTTACAATTCCCCTTGAACAGAAGTTTCATTTACCCCCTCCCCACCCCCTCGCAACGTTTTCAAATTAATTTCAAAAATGCAACATGTAATCTAGGAATATAATCATATTTAAAATCTCTAAATTTTTTATCATAATAATTTGTGCAAATTTCTATCCCAACAACTATTTAATTTAGAAAAAAATAAGCACTTAGCCATTGTATTTATTACTTGTTATACTACCAATTCAATTGACGTCCGAAAATTTCCCTTATATTTTCAGTCGAATATAAATACTTCAAATTTCATATAAAATATATTATTGTTTGCATGAATTTTAGTTATGAAAATTAAACAAGAATTTTGTATGTTATTTTTGTAAAATCAAAACCAAAAGTAAAATTATAATAGCAATAGTAGCAATATGTTATAATATATGCGTTTTCGATAATGTGTATTATTATTAATAGGAAAATGTGTATGTAAAATTATGCAAACGAAATTATT
The DNA here is from genome assembly GCA_024734495.1 of Forficula auricularia. Classification (NCBI taxonomy): domain Eukaryota; kingdom Metazoa; phylum Arthropoda; class Insecta; order Dermaptera; family Forficulidae; genus Forficula; species Forficula auricularia. Next base: position 3,414,712 of record JALMQS010000853.1, on the reverse strand, counting down.
ATATATGATTATGTCTCGATATATAATTTATACAGAGACATAGACAGCTGTTTAGCGAGAACAGGGGCACCACGAGAAGGCAGCTGTCGCCACCCCCACATGGATAGATAAATAAATAATAATTAAACGGAGATCGTTAATATAATTTTGATCGCAAATTACAAAATATACTAATAGAGTGATACTTTTAAATATTTCCTTTATTTACAAATGTATAAATCACTTGGAAATACAATTTGAAATTTTAAAGTCAAAAATAATGAAAATTTCAAGCCTAGTCGTGTTTTGGAACAAATAGGAGACATAGTATTTGTACCAAAATACGTCTACACTTGAGATAAGTAATTGTTAAAAGACCTTTTCCGAATCAAATACCAGTACAATGTCTCCAATACTGCAATTTGTTTCGAATCAAAGTCTTAAAACATTAGAAATTTTGTATAAAAATTTTATCAAGTATTTGTATTTAAGACACAAATATAAAAAATTTGTAGATCTGAATATGATGAGAGAAAGTTCGTTATTGATGACTCATGCATTAAATCAAAAACAGAAAAATAATTAGATTGAAGTTTAGAGACGATTATTTTTAAAAGTGAATTATTTTGAAGGTTATTTTTTTTTAACCGAAATTGAAATTATATTATCTATCCATGTAAAATAATTTTATTAGACTGAAAATATAAAAGCGATATTGTTTCAAACCAATATCTCATATTTAATTTAGAAAAAAGTAATAATTTTAATTTTTTTATTTATTTCTACTTGATTTTAATGTTAGTATTAGTAGGACGAGCAGCTACCTAGAAAAAGAAAAAAAATATATTAGCAAAATTATATAGTGAAATTATGAGATTTTTTTATAGAAATATTCCAATAAAATTATATTTATTTGTTTTATTTGATTGTTTTTTTGAATTAGGAAAAGAATTGAAAAATTTAGAGTATTTCTTAATTATTTAAATATAAGAATAGAGTATTATAAAGATATGTTAGCTTAACAACCAAAGTCTCCTGCTTGAACGTGGAGATACTCTGGGCTACACAGGAACACACTTTACACTCCCGCACAAGTAAAAATATACTCGCGAAACATTTCGATTTCGGAGGAATAAGGATTTGTGAAAACAAGGATTGAATTTGGATAGGATATGGGAAAGGATATAAGGTGGGCAGGGACGCCAGCCCCTGAAGTAGATCTGTACATCTTTATTTATAAGAATAAAGAAGTACACATCTACCCGTTACCCTAAGATAAAGTATTTGATTTTCCAGAAAATAAGAAAATCAAATACTTACTCTAAATGTTAATATTAGTATGACGAGCACCTATCTGAAAAAAAAATATATTATTAGTAAAAATAATATAGAAAATTTAAAAGTATTTTTTATTCAAACATTTTAAAGAAAATTATATTTAATATAATATTATTTGTTTAATTTGAAATTTAAAAAAAAAACGAAAAAATTACTTGAAAAATTTAGAGTATTTCTTACTTATATATGAATAGAGTATTATAAAGATATTTTACCATTTGAGAAAAAGTCTCCTGCTTGAACGTGGAGTACTCTGGGCACACAGGAACACACTTTACACTCCCGCACAAGTAAAAATATAGTCGCGAAACATTTCGATTTCGGAGGAATAAGGATTTGTGAAAACAAGGATTGAATTTGGATAGGATATGTGAAAGGATATAAGCTCACGTGGGCAGGGACGCCAGCCCCTGAAGTAGATCTGTACATCTTTATTTTTAAGAATAAAGAAGTACACATCTACCCGTTACCCTAAGATAAAGTATTTGATTTTCCAGAAAATAAGAAAATCAAATACTTACTCTAAATGTTAATATTAGTATGACGAGCACCTACCTGAAAAAAAAATATATTATTAGTAAAAATAATATAGAAAATTTAAAGTATTTTTTATTCAAACATTTTAAAGAAAATTATATTTAATATAATATTATTTGTTTAATTTGAAATTTAAAAAAAAAAACGAAAAAATTACTTGAAAAATTTAGAGTATTTCTTACTTATATATGAATAGAGTATTATAAAGATATTTTACCATTTGAGAAAAAGTCTCCTGCTTGAACGTGGAGTACTCTGGGCACACAGGAACACACTTTACACTCCCGCACAAGTAAAAATATACTCGCGAAACATTTCGATTTCGGAGGAATAAGGATTTGTGAAAACAAGGATTGAATTTGGATAGGATATGGGAAAGGATATAAGCTCACGTGGGCAGGGACGCCAGCCCCTGAAGTAGATCTGTACATCTTTATTTTTAAGAATAAAGAAGTACACATCTACCCGTTACCCTAAGATAAAGTATTTGATTTTCCATGAAATAAGAAAATCAAATACTTACTCTAAATGTTAATATTAGTATGACGAGCACCTACCTGAAAAAAAAATATATTATTAGTAAAAATAATATAGAAAATTTAAAGTATTTTTTATTCAAACATTTTAAAGAAAATTATATTTAATATAATATTATTTGTTTAATTTGAAATTTAAAAAAAAAAACGAAAAAATTACTTGAAAAATTTAGAGTATTTCTTACTTATATATGAATAGAGTATTATAAAGATATTTTACCATTTCAGAAAAAGTCTCCTGCTTGAACGTGGAGTACTCTGGGCACACAGGAACACACTTTACACTCCCGCACAAGTAAAAATATACTCGCGAAACATTTCGATTTCGGAGGAATAAGGATTTGTGAAAACAAGGATTGAATTTGGATAGGATATGGGAAAGGATATAAGCTCACGTGGGCAGGGACGCCAGCCCCTGAAGTAGATCTGTACATCTTTATTTATAACAATAAGAAGTACACATCTACCCGTTACCCAAAGATAAAGTATTTGATTTTCCATAAATGAAGAAAATCTAAAACTTACTCTAAATGTTAATATTAGTAGGACGAGCACCTACCTGAAATAAGAAAAAAAAATATTATTAGTAAAATAATATAGATAATTTCAAGTATTTTTTTATATAAACATTCTAAAGAAAATTATATTTAATATATTATTTATTTAATTTGAAATTTTTTTTTAAAAAAATCGAAAAATTTATTTTAAAAATTGAGAGAATTTCTTACTCATATATGAATAGAATATTATAAAGATATTTTACCTTTGCAGAAGAGATAAAGTCTCCTGCTTGGACCTGGAATACTCTGGCCATACAGGAACACACTTTTCACTCCCGCACAAGTAAAAATATATTCATCGAAACACTTCAGAAGGAATATGGATTTGTGAAAACACGGAATGAAGTTGGATAGGATTAGGGAAAGGATATAAGCTCACGTGGGCAGGTACGCCAGCCCCTGAAGTAGATCTGTACATCTTTTTTTTTAAGAATAAAGAAGTTGCACAACTACCGATATTACCTAAGATTAAGTATTTAGTTTTCAAAGAAAATAAAGAAAATCCAGTACTTTCTCGAAATGTTAATATTAGTAGGATGAGCACCTACCTGAAATAAGAAAAAACATATTATTAGTAAAATAATATGATAATTTCAAGTACATTTTTATTCAAAAATTTTTGAAGAAAATTATATTAAATATATTATTTGTTTAATTAGAAATTTAAAAAAAAAACGAAAAAATTGCTTGAAAAATTTGGAAGTATTTGTTTACTTGCCTATGAATAGAGTATTATAAAGATATTTTACCTTTACAGAAGGGAGAAAAGTCCCCTGTTTGGACATGGAATACTCTGGCCACAGAGGAACACACTTTACACTCGACGAACAAGTAAAGAAATACTCGCGAAACACTTCGAAGGAATATGGATTTTGTAGAAAACGAAGAGGATTGAAGTTGCATAGGATTAGGGAAAGGATATAAGCTCACGTGGCAGGTACGCCAGCCCTTGAAGTATGTCTGTACATCTTTATTTATAAGAATAAAGAAGTACACAACTACCCGTTACCCAAAGATAAAGTATTTGATTTTCACATAAATGAAGAAAATCTAATGCCTACTCTAAATGTTAATATTAGTAGGATGAGCACCTACCTGAAAAAAGAAAAAACAATATTATTAGTAGAAACATATAGGGAATTGAAAGTAGTTTTATTCAAATATTCTAAAAGAAAATTATATTTAAAATATTATGTATTAAATTTGAAATTTTTATTGAAAAAATCGAAAAAAATTACTTGAAAAATTTTGAGTATTTCTTACTTATATATGAATAGAGTATTATAAAGTTATCTTACCTTTACAGAGAAAGTCTCCTGCTTGGACCTGGAATACTCTGGCCACAAATGTTAATATTAGTAGGACGAGCACCTACCTGAAAAAAGAAAAAAAATATTATTAGTAAAAACATATAGGAAGTGAAAGTATTTTTTAAAAAAATATTCGGAATAAAATTATATTAAATATATTATTCAAAGGAATTATTATTTAACGAGGTTATAAGTGGTGTTTCACAAGGAAATAAAATTAAAAAAAATTAAAAATCTTTTAAATTATTTTGGGGGAATTTTTTATTTATCTCTATACATATTTCGGGCTATGAACCCGCTCATCAAGGAGGTTAAACAGAACACTGAATATAAGAAATTTTTTTTACATTGTATCGATGTTATTGTAGTGCAGGGCGAGTGGAGGGGGTGAGCCAATGGGAGTTGAAAGAGTTGAGTGGTTGAATTTGAAGGTATGTGGCAGGTGGAAGGAGGGTTGTTGAACGAATTGTCTGGACAAGGTCGGGTGCATTTCGGATGGGATGTCTTGGTTCGAAATTTATTTGTATAGAATTCTAGGAGATACCTGTTGAATTTGTTTAGGGTTTTAGAATATATAAATTTAGACAAAGAAGCGGATTTACAAGGCTAATTCGAAGATGAGAACAGTAGAACAAATCGGCGTAAGGAATGAATGAATTTCGGTTGGATTTGGTTTGTTAATGGATCAATTATTGTTGATTTGGTGGTTTCTGGTTGGTTGTTGAGAATGGGTTCATTGCAGGCGATTGCTTTCTTGATTTCAAGGGATTCTAATAATCTAGTTTGCGTCGCTTTTGGGGAGAAATGTAGAATAAGGGGGCTTTCATTAGATGGGGAATGATTGTTATCAAATAGATGTTCAGCAAAAGCTGAAACATAACTTAATGGTTGGGGATTAGGTTTTTGTCACTGTTCAATTAGTTGTTTCGATGATCTCTTGTGTTTGATACGGTTGTTGATGGATCTACCAGTTTGTCCTATGTAAAAAGCTCCACAGTCACATTGTAATTTATAAGGCATACTTTTTCTTTGGGATCAATTTTATCTATTTTATTGTTTACTAAATAGTAGGCTAAGTTATGTCTATTATAGAGGGCTGGGGTAATATCTAATTTTGACAAAGTATTAGTTATAGGGTTGGTAAAATTGTGGAATAAAAAAGGAAGTTTTTTGTATATTTTAATGATTCTTGGGCTAATGGCATATAGGCGGGTTGAAATTTGTTTGGAAATGATTTTTATTGTAAATAATGTTTATAACCTGACGGGGGTAATTGTTATTTTCAGCAATTTTATGAATAACTGTTAATTCATGATTATAATCTTCGATGTTGAGTGGGATATTGATTAGTCTATGGAACATAGCGTAAAATGCGGAGCATTTGGTGTTGTATGGATGATTGGAAGAATATGGGATAACTGTGTCCGTGAAACTGGGTTTCCTGTAAATTTGATATTTTATATTGTTGTTGTTAATGGTGATTTGAAGGTCGAGAAAGGGGATGGTTTTATTGCATAATTCACTTGTAAATTGAATTTTTGGATTTAAAGAATTTAGGTATGTTTCAAATGGGGCGATTTGTCTCAATGTACCTGACCATACTACTAGGATATCATCTACGTACCGTTTCCAGAACTTTATATGTTGGAAATGGCTGTTGCTGGGGCTTAAAATAGTATCCTCCAGGTGTGACATGTAGATTTGCAGCTAACAATGGGCTCAATGGACTTCCCAT